>RCUC01128300.1:0-40368 GCA_003697995.1 Taxidea taxus jeffersonii | reverse complement strand
AAGGCAGACACTTAAGGACTGAGCCACCCAGGCGCTCCTCCCTTTTATTTTAAACAGTTACATTGAGATATAATTGGTATAAAGTGGACAGTCTCTGTTACCGGGGACCAGGTTGCTGAATTTGTACGTATGAATGGGACTCAGAAAAACTCCCGGTCCCCTCGGGTGACGTTGCCCACAGCACAGACCCTCCCTCTGTTCCTGACTTCTAACTGGATTCCACTGGGGTCAGAGAACAGAGGATCAGCTGAATTCTTGTAACTTTCTTGCTGTTTGTTCTCATGGCCCAGAATGTGGTCTACACGGGTAAATGTCCTCCTGAAAACAGTGCATGTGGGGCCGTGTGGGCGGGGTGTTCTGCGCCGGGCCCTGAAGTCACGCTGGTGGGGGCACTGTCCCGGGGGCTCTGCCCTCGCTTCCCGCCCGCCCACGTGCTCCTATAGAGAATAGGGCTGCTGACGTCTGTCTTTGTGGGTTTTCATAAACTTCTGCGGCTTCGTCCTGCTTGTTTCTTCCTTTTCAGAACTCTTCCGAGGTGCACCAGTGTTCAGGTTGCCTGTCCTGTGTTCACGTTGAGCCTTTAGGGTTATGCAACACCCATCAGCACCCCAGTAACCCCAGTAATGGCTGTGACGCCTGATGCTAATGTCGCCGCCCCTTATTGCTTCCCTTTTTCTTTTAATCAAAGGATAGTTGGAGTTTTTTTTAGGATTTTATGTATATATTTTGGGAGAGAGCATGGATGAGGGGGAGGGGCAGAGGGGGAGGGAGAGGCAGGCTCCCCACTGAGCAGGGAGCCCCACACGGGGCTCGATCCCATGACCTTGGGATCGTGACCTGAGCTGAAGGCAGACGTCCAACCGACTGAGCCACCGGGCTCCTCTCTCTGCATTACTTTTCATTAGCTCCACACCTCTTTTTCCAACCTGGGACTTTTAAGGGATTTGACTATTTACATTTTAGGGGGGCTTCCCGTGGGGAGCAAACAGCAGGGTCTTGCTTTTTATCTTAATTCCACCGTCTCTGCTTTTTCTTTGGGGTGTTTAGACCAGAGATTGGCATATAACAGCCTGCAGGCCAAATCTGGCCTGTCTTTTTTTTTTTTTTTTTTTCTTGGTACGGCCTGTTAAAATGGTTTTACATTTTTAAAGGGGTGTGAAAAAATCCGAAAAGAATGTGACAGAAATCCTCCATGGCCCACGAAGCCTTAACACATTACTTTCTGATCCTTTTCCAGAAAAAGTTTGCTGACCCCCTGTGTGGATTCTGTTTAATGTGATGCTTGATAAGATGGTCCTTCCTCCTATCATGTGGCCCCATGTTTTCTCTTTGTCTCTTTTCTTGTCCCCCTTTTCTGCCTTCTTTTGGATTATTTTTATTTCTCTTTATCTCGGCTAGAGTCTTGGCTCCACCTCTGTGTCCAGAGGTTGCTGTGTCCATGGCGGTTGCTGGGGGATTTGCCGCGTGCACCTTTGAGGGATGCTCACTACTGCTGACCACAGTAGGAGAAGTTCCGGGGCCCGCGTGCTCCTTTCCGTCACCCCTCGCGATCTTGCTGGCACGTATGTAACTTACACACGGGTTCTAAACCACCGACGACAGCAGTGTCATTTTTCCTTAAACCAGTTATCTTCCTAAGTATTTAAAATGAAAAGTGCAGATGTGATCATTGCCCAGGTAGATACCACGTCTGATGCGTGCCTCTCCTTTGTGTAGGTCCCGATTTCCGTCAACAGCACTGATCTGATTGAAGGTCTTCTGCTAGTATAATTTTAGTGCAAGTGGACTGTGACGATTTCTTTTTTTTTTCAGCCTCATTGAGCTCTAATTGACACATAAAAGCTACATACATGTAAGGTATGTAGGTGAAGTTTTTTTTTAAACTACATATAAAAATATGTAAGTTAAGTTTTTTTTTTTAAGTATGAGGTTTTACTATATGTAAGTATGGTAAAATAATGACCGCCAGCTAATATCCATCAGCTTACATGGGTACCACTGTCTTTTTTTATTCCCTTCCCTTCTTCCTTTTGCCTTCCTCCTCCCTCTCCTGTCCTCTCCTCTCCCCTACTCCTCTCTTCTGATCTACCCCCACTGTTCTACTCTCTGTTGCTGAGTTTGGAGTTTCTGAGATTCTGCGTACGAGCAAGACCCTGTAGAGTTTGTCTTTCTCCATCGGGCTTGTTTCACTTGGCACCGTGTCCTTCAGGCTTGTCCATGTCCATCGCATGTGGCGGGATGTCCTTCTCTAAGGCTGGATAATACTCTAGTGTGTGGGGCTCATCTTGGGAGGAATTCTTCCAGCTTGTGTGTGTCTGAAAACATCCTGATCTTCACCCTGAAGGACACTCTTGCTTGGTACAGGATGCTGGATTGACCAGGTTTTCCTTTCCTACACTCTGCATTCATTTCTGAGATGAAATTAGCTGTCATTCTTTTCGTTCCTATGTACAGAATGCTTCATTTTGCTTTTATCCTCTGTGCTTTCATGACTCTCTTGTTATCGCTGGTTTTCAGCGGCTCCCTGGTGTAAGCTGCTTCATCGTTCTTAGGCTTGGGGGTCTTTGAGCCTCCAGGATCTGTGAGCTCACTGTTGCCCTCAAGTTTGGAAAGGATTCGGTGATTATTTCTTTGGATGCTTTGTGCCTCCCGTCCCTCCTCTCGGGGGCCCCTGACTACATGAATACTGAGTTTTCTTCATGTGGTCCCACAGTTTACTGACGTTCTGCCTTTATGTTTTCAGGATTTTGTTCTATGTTTCCTGGATAGTTTCTTCTATGTTTGCACATTCACTAGTCTTTCTTTTTTTCTGCAGATGTATATTCTATTAACAGCATGCAGTGTATTTTCTTGTCTCACATCCGGTAGTTTTTATCTCTAGAAATTTGACTTAGGTCTTGATTATAGCTCCCGCGTCCCTGCTTCTCACGTCTGATGTTCCCTCCGGCGTCCCGAGTGGAATGCAGTCACAGTAACTGTCTTCCTAGCCCGTCTACTAATACTACTATCTGTGTCGTTTCTCACCAAGCTGCAAATGATCTATTTGCCCCCCTTGCCATGAATTGTGTTTTTCTACTTCTGTGTGAGTTACAAATTGTGTTTTCCTGCTTCTTTGCACACTTGGGCATTTTTCTATTGGACGCCAGACACTGTGAACTTCACCTTGCCTGGTGCTAGGGACGTTAGGATTTACAAGAAATACGTATTTGGTATTTGTCTCCATTTCTGGCATCCAGCTCCTGGAGTTTCCAAGTGAGAAGATGTCTTTTGTTATGTTAATACGAACTTTGGAAAGCCTCCAAGGATGGGGCAGGCCGGTGACTCCTGGGGGAACTTTCCTTCCACGCCCCTGACCTGGGGGAGGGAGAGTGGCTAGAGGTTGAAGCGATCTCCAGGGGTCAGTGACTTCATCCGTCGTGTCTGTGCAGTGGCACCACCATAAAAACCCAAAAGGAGAGGGTTTGGAGCCCTTCCAGGCTGGTGAACACGGGGGCCCCTGGAGGGCACAGAAGTGCCCCCTCTTTCCCAGACCTTGCCCTGGGCATCTCTTCATCTGGCTGTTCCTGTTACAGGCTTTTGTAAGAAACCAGTAATCCAGTGAGTCCCCTGAGTTCCCTGAGCCGCTCCTGCAAATTAGCCAAGCTCAAGGTCGCGAGGTGGTCGGTACCTCTGATGAAGTTTTAGATACAAGGGAGGTTTGGTGGGGTAAGGTCCAGACCCAGAAAGAATTCTTGAGACATCTTTGGTGCAAAATGGTGGGTCAGAAGCACAGGTGACAACACCCTGGGCTTTTAACTCTCAGAAGTGGTGGGGGAAGGGCAGGCGGGTAGGATGTCACCTATGGGAACCGTTGCAGTTTGGGGGTAGATAGTGTCAGGAGTGAGTTGAATTCCTGCACACCCTGCTGGTGTGGGAGAATCACCTGTTGGTACTTTAACCCCCAGCACATTGAAACTGCATCCAGGTAGGACCAAGGGTGCTGAATACCTTGTCTTCTGGCTAGTGTTCTTGAGCTGTGTCCTGGGTCATGTTTAGGTTACTTCGAGTCCTGCCTCTCCTGCTCGGAAGCTTCTTTAGGTGAGGTCAGAGCAGTGTGCCGTGCACGGTTCCTTCCCCCCGGCCCCAACTGATGCTCTGTGAATTGGGCTTGTTTTCTTTTTTTTTTCCCCTTTTTTCACTCCCGGAAGCAGCGTAAACTGGAAGCAGTTGGCCATGGATACTGTTCTCAGCCCTACCTGGGAGCTCTGAGCTCTGTTCTTGCTAATCTTTTCCAGTGGTCCTTTGACCAGCCTTCATTCATTTGTGGTCAGCACTCAGCCTTGCCCTTGGGATGCATGGAATTTCTGCCCTACATTGTGCCTTCAAACTCCAGGAGCCCCCAGGGCTGCTCCGAGCCTCGCCCTGCTCCCTAGCCCTGTCCCCCAGCCCTATCTCCAGCCTTGCCCCCCCCCCCGGCCCTAGCCCTACCCCCAGTGCTGCCCCCCAGCCCTGCCCTGTCTCCCAGCCTTGCCCTGCCCCCCTCCTTCCGCCCCGGCCCAGGAGGCTGCCCACCTCAGCCCATGTCCCCCTCCCTGTGCCAAACCCAGAAATGTTCTCAAGGCAACTCTGGGGCTCCCTTCATCAGTGTTCTCCTCTCGCAGGAGTTGGTGCTCCTCGCTCGGTCGGCCCCTCGGCTCGGTCGACTGTGTTTCTTCATGTGTTGTGCCCAGTATGTTAGTTGTCTTGGGTCGGGGTGAATCTGGCCGCTCTTCCTCCATCTGGTCTGGGAGAAGAAATGGTTTCCAGTGAAGCTCTTGGCCTGTTGCTCAGCGGTTTCAGGGTCTTTGCACTGAGCACGCCTCCCCCGCACTAGTGTATGCCTTAAAGCTTCTCTATCCACAGAGCAGGTGAGTTTTTAACAAGACAGATGACCTACTGTGGAAAGGCATTTGCCGCTTCAGGTTCTACCATGTAAAGGATCCCTGAAAATCAGGAGAAAAAGAAATTGTAACAGACATTATATAAATGGCCAATGAATGTGTGTTTTAAGTGGCAGCTTTGGCATTGGGCATCTGGGCTCCCAACGGACACAAGACCATCCTCCCCCGTCCCCGGGTGCAGACAGGCCCTGGGGCGTTGCTGGACTCGTCCACCTCACACAGAAGAGTCCCGAATCCATGCCAACAGAATCCACATTAGCAAGAAAATGTTCTCACCAAGTCTGTGTCTTCCCCTCATTATAAACCATCCTGTTAAGGCCATTGTTCCATTGTTATTTTGACTCTTTCTTCCTTCAGTAAAAAAGAAAAGAAAAGAAAAAGGGTGTTACTTGGCAGGCCTTAGGGTCTTGAGGCTTTAGTGACAGAGATAGGAAATGCGTAGCAACGTTGCTTTTTCATGCCTAAATGTTCATTATGGTGATTAAACATGGGTGAGGCGGGGAACAATGCCTTTTTTTTTTTTTCCAAGTGAAACGTAAAATGCCAGGTAAAGTCTGTACTTCTGAGAAGAGCAGACACGTCCGATGGAGAGAAATGGAAGACTGGTAGTCCCCAAACCTGCCTTAAGAAATCCTCTCACCTCCTTCCTTGGAAGAGTGCTGTTACCCCAGGGCCCGCAAGCACCGGTCTTCCCGTGAATTGTAGCTCTGTGTCCCTTTGTTCCTGGGTGGCCAGGAATTCCACATCGCCCTCACGCACCCCTCCTGGTTCCGGGTTCTCCCTCCACTGTCGGTGGGACGCGGGACGAGCAAGGGGTGGGGAAGAGTCTCCTGCTCTGGGGGGTAGTCCTGGAGCCCCTGCAGAGTGTGGGTCAGGCTGAGAGGACGATAGTCACCAGAGCGCGTGAAGTCAGGTTGACGACGGCGGGGATATCCCGGGATTCGCGCAGCACGTTTCCTAAAGCAAGCGTTTCTCTCTTTTGCCAAAGGGTGCGGACGGGCAGCTCGCCTCATAGTTGTGGGTTCTCCCCTTTCTGTCTCCTCAGAAATTGGAGGTGCTCCTGTGTCTGAAATCTCTGGGCCTTTCTCAACAGACGACATAGCCAGCAACTGCGTCCCCGCCCTGCCTCTGAATGAGCCCATCCTGTGGATCGTGTCCTACGCGCTCATGAGCGTGTGTGGAATCATCCTTCTCACCCTCATCGTCCTGCTGCTACTTCCCTTTCGGTGTCGGCACCGGCCCCGTGACCCTGAGGTGGTCAATGATGAGTCCTCGCTCGTCCGGCATCGCTGGAAGTGAAGAGCAAGCGGGACCCCAGCTCGAGCGACCTTGAACTCTCGGCGAAGAGAATTCCGTTACCGTGGAGCAGCGAGGTCATGAGGCAGGGTGTCTTCCTGGGTCCACTAGTCTCGAATCTGTCCTGCTCCCAGATGCCTTCCAGGTTCACTGTATTCCGATTCTTGATCTTAAAGCTTCCTTCTCTCCCTCACTTCCAAGAAAAATTATAATAAAAACCACCTCATTCTAAACCAAAACAGAGTGAATTGGGCTTCAGGCTTTATGGGACTGGTTATGCCAGACTGTCTAGGTGTGCCACCAAAACAACAAAAAAAAGGAGGGGGCCAGTTTTGGCTAGTTCTCCTCTTCCTCCATTTCTGGAGCCGTGAGTTCTCATGGTTCATAACTCCTCTTAGCTGATGGGAAGCTTTTCATATTAATCACATTTAAGGGTATTTTGCACCTGGGTCCAAGAGTACAAGAGGTTCACAATATGGTGGCAAGAGAACCAGCCCCGGGCCTGACAATCTCACCATCCTGCCTGCTTCTGACCTGGAAACAGAGTCCCTTTTCTGAGCCTCTCTGGGCTCTGAGTGAGAGCCAGAACCTTCTCGGAGGGGAGCATCACTCAGCGGTCTTCACCAGCCTCTTCTGAAGAGGAAAGCCTTTGTCCATCGTGGTAGAGTGGGAAGGAAACCTACACTTTTGTACTCAGTGCTTCTGTAATCTTGTTGGTATAAAGATAAAAAGCTACCTCTGTGGAGACTTTGCCCAGGGCTCTGTGCCCAGCTGGGGCTATGGGCAGCCTGGTTCCAGCCGTTGTCCTTGCTGAAAAGAATCCTCCTTCCAACAGGCGAGGGTAACAGGTGCTGTCCTGTCGCCAAGTGGGCCGTTATTTCACACGCTTACTCTTTAAAATTAACAAAAGGTGTTCTGGTGAGAAAAGCAGATCCCATGTCACTAGCTTTGTTGTTTGTGTTTCCAAATCTCTGGCTGAAGGGAAAGCAGGAAATGGCTCAGTGCCCACCCTTCCGACCAACTCTCGGGGGAAGGAAGACACAAGACGAGCAGAGGACTTGAAGGAACTTCTCCCACGCTTTCAGGCCCCGTGTTTGCCTTTGCAGAAAGCCCTAGACTCCAGCACAGATGCCCGAGCACATCTGCAGAGCTGTCGACCCACACGCTTCCTCCCTGTGGCGTGTTCAGCTTTCAGTGATGAGGTGGGTATGCGGTGCTCTCCTTCTGCGGGGTACCTCCCTCTTACTACCATGTATTTGGTAAATTAATTTCATCGCCCCCCCCCCAAAAAGCAGAAGCCTTAACTCGATGCAGTCAGCCTTCCCTGATCAGATATAATTAGAAGACGGGTTCAAAGGCAATATCCCGTCTCTCGTTTGTATGCCAAGTTCAATGTTCGCTTTGCATCGCTATTGGCATGGACTGAATCTATGATAGAATCCTACTGAAAGGGCTAACTGGAGTGTCACCTCTGGCTGGATTGTCATTCATGTCCAAGACAGCCTGCGTGTGGGTGTTGCAGCCATCGGCTCTACTCCCTGGACCGGGGCACGTCCATGCTGGGGAATCCATGGCTGGAGAACTGTGGGGTCACTCACACGTGTCATGGTGTCCTTGTGGACTCTCCAGCAGCCGCAGGTTTGAATTGTATCTTAGAGCCTGAGCCTTCCGGGCCCTCTTCAGGAAACTGCTTGAGCACGGCGTGTATGAGGCCCTCTGGATGTGGGGCCACAGGAGGGGGTGCTGTGCCCTGGTGCTCCTTATCGTGTCTGGTCTCGGCTAGGTGAGTGGTAGAACTCCAAAGTACATTTCAGTGTTCAAAATCGCTAGAAGTCTAATTCTCTCGTCCCATGGGCTTTTTCATTGGTTCCCGTTTTATGGTCCACTTTGCACGGAAGTGAAGGCCATCCTTCAGGGAGCGGACCTTCCCCGTGCTGTGAAAATCTGGACCCCTGAAAGGAAAGGAGGGAGTTGCAGAGATCACCCCGTTCCTTTGGCTGCTTGTTCCCTCACACAGGCGTCTTCTCCAGTTTCCCGTGTTCGGTTTCTGAGCTGGGGACCTTTCTGTTGGCGTAGATCAGCAGGTGCTGTTCCCAGAGTACAGGTGAAGGGCACGGCTGGTTTCAAGCTAGGGTCTTTGAAAGAAGTTTTCTCTGATGCTCTGCATTTCCTCTCCGATTTCTCCACCCTTTCATCTCAGATGTCACCGGGTGTGACATTCTAATGGAAATGCTTAAATTACAGAAGCATACCTTAGCCACAGGAACGAAACAGACAACTGAATGGGGGACATTTTCCTGGCATGCCTTGCTGTTGAAAATTGGACTTGGAGTCAAAACCCGGGTTAGTGACACCCCCGTCCTCGAGCCTGTAAATTGATTCTGAGCTTCGAGAACTTTCAAGAGGCTTGCTTTCAGCGAGAAAGGAAATAACAACCATCCGAGGGGGTCATTTTCACCTTGCAGCCTACTTTGGAAAAGGCTGGACAATGGTCCTTTCCTGAGAGGTACTCTGAGCATTTTGCTGTTGTCAGATGCTATCAACTCTCCCGTGAGAACTGGATACTTCTTCCTGAAAAATGTTTTTTTAATAGGGTGATACTTTATGTCCTTGATACGTTATTTGGAAGCCCCCAATGAAGTCCTGTCCTTAGCAGCTGGAACTGTCTATAGAAACTAGCAAGATACAAGATGACGACTGCGTCTGATCTTTCTCCCCCTGCCCCCCATCCCGGGAGTTTTAAAACACACCCCTAGACTCTGCTGTATTTCTTCTGAACCAAAAAATAAGTACCTGGCATTAAACATTCTTGGCATGTGACTTCGGGAATGTCTGCCGGAACGCAGTCCATTCCTGAACATTTGGAAGGATTTTACCTGACTCATTCCGAGAGGCAGAGGTTTTGGGTTGGGGATCCCTTGGGGTCAGTTATAATTCAAAATTAGGAACGTAATCCCCAGCAAGGCAGCATTAAGAGCTCCTCAGAGCTTTGGGGACTACAAGCAGGCCTGATTTAGGGAACGCATCATCTTATTAAAGTGAGAGAAGATTGTCATAATTTAGTAGGTGCCTGTGCAAATGAAAACTTGTCACATTCCTCGTACCAGGCCCCTGCGTGGTGGATTGCCAAGCACAGTTCAGTTCTAAGTTCTGGCCTAGGGCCACGTGAGTCATGGGGAATAAATCACTTCCCCCAAAAGCCTGTTCCGTGAGCAACAATGATCGAATTTCACCGACTTTTCCTTATGAGCAGGAACCAGATCCTGGGCGGGCTCCCGGTGTGACTTTGTCCTGCGCAAACTGATCAGAACGGATCACGGAACTGTTCAGACGAAACGGTTGCCACCGATTTTTTTTTCTATTTTAGGAGAAACTACTAAACATCGTAAAATGTAAAATTCAGGAGATACTAGATTTTTAGTGCCAAGGAAACCCTCCAACGGCAGCAGCTGCCGTGTACATTTCTGGTGGGTTTTAAGAATTTCAGATTTGGACTTAACGACGGTTTACCAATTAAATGGCCAGCAGGAAAAATACGTTTTGAGAGTAGGGAAGGAAAGAAGACACATAATCAAAGTATGCTGTCAAAGAAAGCAGAAGAAGCTGTTCTGGGGAAGTGGCTTTTATTAATCCCAGGAACCCTCTGATTTACCCGTGACGTGGCTGCGTCCGCTGGAGATGTGAGGTGTTCCACACAGCCACGAGTCCACGCTTCCAGAGTGTTCGAGCTGGAGTCATGTGTCCCTTGTCAGCGTGGGCCAAGGGAGAATGTGGCCCCTTACACTTGGCCCCAGCCAGGTGAAGACTGGTTCATTCGAGGAATAGGAAAGGGGATGGTTGGGACTTGGAAGGTTCTAGATGGGGGAAGGGAAGTGGGGTAGGAAGTGGAATCCCTTGGTCAGCAGATGACTGCAAAGGTCTGGGTAAACTGAGGACATCCCAGGATGTTCTGGGCAACCCATTTCCACCCTTGGAAGTGATTTTTTTGCACCCCTACTTTTCAGGAACTTTCCAGAGGAACCTCAGTATTATAGTCTGTCAGAGAGACCCTTGCTTCACAGCCCTCTTTAGACACCTGCCTGCTAGCAACTGCAGACGCATGAACTCCCAGGCAAGTCCCAGTCCTTAGGCTGTAGGTTCACGTTTGTGCACTGGGATCAACAGGACAGGATCAAGAGGCTGAAGTGAGCCAGGGTGGTCGGCAGCTGACTCTGGGGTCTGAGCATCTGTCAGTTGCACTGAAGGCCACAGCGACTCGGACACAGCCACATCCCCCCAACCCTGCCAGGGCAGCCCACTGCTTTCACAAAGAATACGACTGGTTCCTGACCACGTTCCTTCTCGGGGAGCGCCTGCTGTCAGACACTTGTGCAGAAAGGAGTGCCAGCCCCTGAGCACCCCTGCCCCGTGCATCAGTGTGGCCTCGCGGCATTTCGCCGGGGCCTTGCCGTCCTGGAGCTCCCCCTGTCCTAGTCAGAATGTGCAGGTCAGTAGGCTCTCTGGGTGTCCTAGTGAAGCCAGGCAGGGCTTGGGGACACGTCCTGGTTTGGTCAGAGTGTCCGCCCTATTGTGAGACCAGTGCATCTGTGAAACCTCAAGTCACCTGGGTTTCTGGGCTTAATTTTGAGTGTTATGAGGACACATGACCTCACGCCGTCAATACAGATCCAGAGAAATCCAGATCCAGTCCACCCACCGTAAGAGCCACTCCAGGGCACCTGACCTTCAAAGCCTGAAGGCCTCCACGTGTCCTGGGACGCCCTCGGGTACTGGTTGGGCACCGTTGCCAAAGCGGAGAGCCTGGTTGTGTCCAGCCAGCATCTCAGGACACAGGACAGGTGCGCTAGTAAAATCCCCATCTCGCCTCTGAGTATTTGCCTGAGCCCGCGGGGCGGTAAGGAGACATGAACAGCTCCCTTTGCAGAGGGAGACTTACTTGTGCAGCAGCAGCAGCAGTGGATGAACCAGTTGAGTGGACATTGTCGCACACAGATGTACTCCCGACCTACTGAGCACAGTAATTTGCCAATACAGATTTGTAGTAATGATTTATGTAATTACACGTGATCAGTTTATAAGAGAGTTTTATAGAATAGCGTCACTAAGGGGAGAGTTGAAACCTTGAGCATCTTTGAAACCTTCTTTACCTTTGGCCTTTTTCCGCAGGATTTTCTTCACTGAGGTTGGAAAATATGTATTGTTTTCATGGGGCATGCATGGAGCCGGATACCATGAGAAGGCAGGTGTCTCCAAAGGGCAGGGCTTCCTTTTTCTCCACAAAATGCCGTTTGTACAGGCCATAAAAGTTTCCCATAAAACCAAGGGTTTTGCTTGCTTCTGTCTACTTATCGAAGTAAACTTACAAAGCCTTACAATTTCGAACTTAATGCTTCTGAATGAAAGTTACAAAAACATTAAAAGATCTTTTCGAGGTAAAAAACAAAGCTGGTTAAGGATCTGTTTCATCTGTAGTGAAACTCACCCAAAATAAACTTCCTTAATTCCATTTCCTTGTACGATTTTATGTTCTCTGTTGCTAGGGGTAACGACTTGGAATTGCTTTTTCTCCTCCTCCTCCTTGGAGATAATGTGTCATCTAGGGTGGAAGGTGGTTCACATTCTTAACGGTGAGCTTGGCCATCCTGTCTGGACTTGAAACCACCCGGAACGTGTGAGGGGCCGCATGAGCGAGAGTCGTGTACTTTGGGGATCAGCGAGTCTAAAAAGCAGAACGGGAGGGATTGGCCACGTGCTGATAAAAACCAGGTTTTTGTAATCTAGGGGGAGGTATTTCCTGCTATTTCTGTCATTCCCACAGTCAGATGGAAAGCTTGAAATCCCCGTGTTCGGTGCCTGCACTCTGGGTTTCGTTTTGTTCTTAAGAAGGGCGACTTCGCTGCCGCCATGCGGGGTGTCCGCTCGGGCCAGGAGCTCGCGCACCTCGTCTTCTGGAGCCGTGCTCCCTCGGCCGCGGGGCTTTGCAGAATGTATTTCTCTGTGCAACTTGTATTTCTGAAAAGGCTTAAGATAACTTGTCGGTTCCCTCCTGGGCGTTCCCTGTGTCTCGGCGTGCCATGTGGAGTTACACGGAAGCCGTGTGGGCCAGCAGTTGGGGTGAGGGGGGCGTGCACCCCGCCTCGGAGGTGGCCCCACGGCTATGGCCCTGCCCCGGGGGTTGCGCGCCTCAAAACTCGAGTTTTCTACAAGAATCTTATTTTTCTACTTGTATGCACCACGAATTCAAGATGTATACCATTGAAAAGGAAATAAAAGGAGTTTGGTTTGTTTGAATAAACAATACTTTCAACCTGTTGCGCTTGGAATTGTTTTGATGCTTTTGTTCAAGTCGCGCTTCCGAAATGACTGTAGGGAGAGTCCAAGCCCGGTCTGTGAGACCCACCTTGCTTTGGAATGCGAGGACCCTCAGGAGCGGGAAGAGACCGGGTATAGATACGCACGTTTAAGGGGTCGAAAGATTGCACGGGACATCAGCCTCCTCCTGGGGGGGACTGACCTTGGCCGGGCGGGTGCTTGAGGGGCTCTGCTCGCCCGTCCCCCTGCCAGGACCTGGTGTCCTCCAAGTCCAACAGACAGACACATGCCCAGGAATGCACAGCCGGAAGGTATCTGCCTGGGAGTGGACCCTGGCCCGTCCCCCTGAGAGCGAACCTCTGCCCCCCACTGCCTCGCCGGGCACTGGGCTGAGCCACCCCCTCCCGAAACGGAACGGTCCCGCCGAGGGGGGCAGTTTCTCGAGAGGGATGCGGCCCGCTTGGGGAAAGCGGAAACAAGGGACGAGGACAGATGTCACTCGCGCGCGGCCCCAGACCTTGACCAACGGGCTTCTCTCCTCGGTTCGACGGGTCTGGGGACCAGGGGGGTAAGAAGGTCCTCCAAACCGTGAGGAGGTGAGGCAGCAGAGCCCTGCAGAAACCCAATAGGACGGCTGCTTTCTAAGAATGGGGGCGACAATTTGATTCCAGCCTCTCGGCTCCTTGGCCAGTCTTGAGCTGCGGGTTTTTGCGGGTGTGTTTTGTGCGCTCGTCACTAGGTGGTGCTGGTGTGAAACGACTCGCACGGCTGCTTTTTTGAAAATTCTGTGCGCCTTTGTTGGTGCACGCGTGTGAGTTCACACCCAGCAACTCTCCAAGGATGTTTACTCCTCCGTTCTGCTCTAAGATAGAATCTTCACACTGTGCAGGCTAGGTATGTGCTCAGTCTTGGGGGACGATCCCCACATGTGCCTTTCAGCCCCTGGCCCTACTTGGGTGCCGCACAGGGAAGGAAACTGAGTCACAGAGAGGCGCCACGATTGCTCCAGGTTCTCACTCAGCAGCCGGTCCAGATTCGAAACACCACAGTTTGTATAGTGAACCCAACCATTCAGCCGCTGTCTTTAGAAAGGATAAAAATTGAGAATCAAGAAGAAAATTATATTTAAAAATTAAAATGGATGTATGCTTAAAGAAAAATGCCAGCGGGGAAAATATGGGGGGGGCATATTTGTATGTTTACACATTTACAAATATACATTTGTAAATCTACAAATCAAAGGACGGAAGCTAACGTTTACTGAAGGAATTCTGGCCAGACATACGGGCTGGGCCGGCGTTCCATCCTCACACCGGGCCCTGCCAGGTACACATTGTTACTAAAAATACTTTTCGACCCCAGGGTGGAAGGCAAGGGCGCAAAGAAGACATATTCAGAGAAATTCAGAAGTCTGGGGAGAGGAAGCTCTTACCCACAGGATAAGTCCGTAGACCAACGTCTTAAGTGGGTCATCGTGGTTTAAAAAAAAAAAGGCCTGCTGTCCTTTTGCACACCGGTAAGCCCAATGCGTTAACCATGTCTGTATTTTCTGTGCTCTGACCCTTTGACGTGCGGTACCTTGCAGACCACGGAGAGACGGGACTCCCAAGAGTTAGTCAGCCAATTCCTTGGAAGAGCAATTCACCAGAATTCACCCGAGTGCGGGCCCTGCAAAGGCAAGCCAGGCAGTCCAGAGCCCACAGCCCCCACCTGTGTCCTGCGCCTGGTTCCCACACTCTGGGCCACTGTCCCCTGCCCAAATCACCCCAGGGGCAGGTGCCAGGCAGGGAAGGACCACAGCCCCGACGCCCCAGAGCCTGCGGAGATGATTGAATCTAGCCAGACCTGAGCCTCTACGCCCCGCCTTGCCCATTCCTCGCTGCGGAAACCACAGTGAAGGCTCCTGTGTTCTCCTCCTCCTCCCTTTGCCCCCCTGTGGTCCCTGGTGCTTCCCCGCGTGGCCCCATGGGGCATGCCGCCTGTGTCCCAGGATCTGCCTTCCAGACGGTCCCTCCGCTCCTGCTGTCTCACCATCTCTCAGAAAAACAAATCCCAGCTACCCTTGAAACACCAGAGAAGGACGCGAGAGCCCCGAAGGAAAGCATGCGAAACGCTGTAAGCAAATGTGGGACCCCAGTGGTCAAGAAACAGGAGAGGCTCGATGGATCTTATAAAGCATGCAAAATGTTTCCGTAGTTAGAAATCAAGCGAGCACACCCTTTCATGACCAATAGCTTCTGAAGAGGTGCAGGGTCTCCTGCTGGGCTGCTGCGGGGCAAGTCAGAGCAATCCTTCCAGAGAGCCCGAAAAATGCCCACATCATCTCCGAATCGATCCTTCCTCCAGGAATCGATCCTAAAGAAATAGAAATGTGGGCAAACCAGGAAATAATGTAGAGGGAGATAAGCGGTTTGCTGAATGATATGCCAGTATCAGGTCCATTTTTAAAGAGAAATCTACTAGTGGGGGGCGTGGGTAAGATACAAGAGTCTAGCCATTGTGCGACATTCACACGGATTCTATTACCTCCAGAAGTGGGGATCCTGGGTGAGAGGAATACTTTAGGGGTTTCTGATTCATTTATTTTTTATCCAAGTCATACATCGACATTATTAAAAATTCAAAAAATCCCAGGAGGCTTTTCACAAAAAGCAGTGGTCCCCTGTCTCACCCCTACCCACCCTTGTGTCCTACTGTGCAAATCTGGTTTCCTCTGGCACTTCCTCCATGTTGTTGTTGTTGTTGTTGTTTTTAATTTAAAGATTTACTTATTTATTTGAGAGAAAGAGAAGGCATGGGTGGGAGGGGCTGAGGGAGAAGGAGGGAGAGGATCTCAAGCAGATCCCTGCTGAGCAAGGAGCCTAACAGGGGGCTCGATCTCACGACCCTGAGATCATGACCTGAGCCAAAATCAAGAGTCAGACACTTAACCAACCGAGCCACCCGGGCGCCCCAGTAGAGTTAGTATTGCTACAGGATTAATACAGAATACCCCCGGCTAGTCACCTCCTGCAAGGTTATATATTTATTCTCCCCGATGTCCTTTTGGAACACCGGATGCTGTTTCTGAAATGTCCAGGCGAGATCTGTTTTGGAGTCGTACGTAATGTAAAGATAAATTCCGGGAGGGTTCGCGCTGTTGTTAGAGGGCAGCTTTGAGTCCATCAGAAGAGTATTTCCGTCTGGACCTGCGTTCTGCCGCATCCCTCGCAGGCTTCATTTCCTGCAGATCCACACCGTTCCTTGATCACGTAATTCCCCAGGGCTTTGCATTTTCTCTTGTCCTGACGAATGAGATTTTTTTTTTATTACACTTTAAAACTGGTTATTGCTCGTGTATCTGAAAGCACCAGTTCCGCGTGTAGATCCTGCAACTGACTGCATTAGAAACTTTGTTTCTAACTGGTTGTGTTCTGCTTCGCTTTGAGGGTTTCCAGAAGAAAATTAGGTCGTCCCCAAATGATGGAAATTTTGTCTCCTTTCTGATACTTGTGCTCTTTAGCTTACGATCGTTTTTTTTTTTTTTTCTTTTTTTAATGCCAGTTCTGGCCTAAAACACAATGTTGGAGCTGTTGTGTTCCCCCCACTTACTTTTTTAAGATTTTTTTTTTTTTTGACAGAGATCACACAAGCAGGCAGAGAGGCAAGCAGAGAGAGGAGGGGAGAAGCAAGCTCCCCGAAGAGCAGAGAGTACGATGTGGGGCTCGATCCCAGGACCCTGGGATCATGACCCGAGCCGAAGGCAGCGGCTTAACCCACTGAGCCCCCCAGGCGTCCCCCCCCCCCGCCCGCTTACTCTTTGAACAGGTTGCATCTTTACAGGGTTCACAAATCAAAAGGTGAGAAATCTCTGTCCCACTCATGACCTGCTGTCCGGCCCCTCCCGTGTTGCTCCCCACCTTTTGCCAACAAGGTCACCTGGCATTGCCTTCTCATTGATCTTAAGGCGTCGACCATCAGATGTGTTTATTTTTCTCTCCCTTTGTTAATACAAAAAGGGAATGAACTATATACTCCATTTTGCTTTCTTCTTTTTCCCACATAATTTACCTTGGGAGATTCTCATATATCTCTCCCAAATGGGTCGCGTCCCCCCTACGCTTGTCCCATTCTTTATGTAACCCACCCCTTGCTGACATCAATCCGGTTGTTTGCCGTCTTTTCCTTCCACAAATGCGGCTGCGACGCTAACCTTATACAAACGTGATTATGTGGGTAGGTCCACGTGTAAGAGTCGTTTCCAGGAGGGAAACTGCTGGGTCAGAAGACAGCTCTATTTGTAATCCTCATGAGAACTGGGGAATTGCCTTGTATAAGGATTATTCCAAATTACGCTCCCACAGGACTGCACGAGCGTGCCTGTCTCCCTCTTCTCTCGTCCAGAAGCTGGTGGTTGAACATGCACGGTTGGCCAAGCGGATGAGCCGACAGTGACATTTCCGTGTAGTCCTCACTGACACATCTTTGATCCTGAGCGACTCCGGACATCTTTTGGCCACTCTTCCATTGGGCTGTTGCCTGATTTCTAGGGAGCCCCTCGTAGATATACCGGTGTTCATATTACAGGCTTTCCAAACAGCAATCCCCCCACACGTTAGCTCCAGACTCTCTTGTGTGATTTTGGCAGGCTGACTTTTTCTGCTTGGATTCGCAGCTGCGAAATCGTGTTTTCCCTGAGGCTGCTTTGCAGGGCGGGAACACAAATGATCTGAGCGCATCATTGCCTGCCGGCCCCGTGCCTGCCCCGTGAGACGCGCCAGGGCTGATGGTTACGGGTTTCCAAAGGTTTGGGGGAGGTTATCAGTTGCAATTTTGTTTTTCAGTATGTCCTGTCTTTTGACTGAATTTGTTGGGTTTCGGCGGTTTTTTTTCCCCCCTGAGAAAGGTGTGTATACACTCACACATACTCAGACCTACCAAACAGTTTCTGATAAGCCTTCTGGTTTTAAGTCTGTTAGAAAAGCCTTCTCACCTCCAAGTTTATAAGACTTATAAACAGGGGCTTGGGGTGCCTGGGGGGCTCAATCAGTGAAGCGTCTGCCTTCGGCTCGGGTCAGGGTTCCAGGGTCTCAGGATCGAGCCCCACATCGGGCTCTCTGCTCAGCGGGGAGCCTGCTTCTCCCTCTGCCTCTGCCCCTCCCTCCCCGACTTGTGCGTGCTCTCTCTCTCTCTAATAAATAAATACATAGATACATAAAATCTTAAAAAAAAAAAAAAAAAAGACATAAACGGGGTGCCTGAGTGGCTCCGTCGGTTAGGTGACGGACTCTTGGTTTTGGCTCAGGTCATGATCTCAGCATTGTGAGACTGAGCCCTGCATACGGCTCTGTGTTGAGCTCAGAGTCTGCTAAAGTTTCTGTCTGCCTCTCCCTCTGCCCCTCCCTGCCTCTCTCTCTCAATAAATAAATAAATCTTAAAAACAAACAAACAAAAAAGCCTTATAGAGGCGCCTGGGGGGCTCAGTGGGTTAAGCCTCTGCCTTCAGCTCAGGTCATGATCTCAGGGTCCTGGGATCGAGCCCCACATCGGGCTCTTTGCTCGGCGGGGAGCCTGCTTCCCCCTCTCGCTCTGCCTCCCTCTCTGCCTGCTTGTGATCTGTCAAATAAATAAAATCTTTTTTAAAAAAAACCCTTATAAACATGTTTCTTTCTGATTATATTTATGGCTTCCGTTTTTGGGGGGGACAAATATTCCAGCTCTAGTGCTTCTGCAGTATGCGCTCGTGCGGGGTGGGAGGTGCGGTTTCTGTAGGAAGGCGTACCCAGTTCTCGCAGTAATTATCACAGAGCGGACGCTTTCCACTGGCTTCAGGCGCCTTTTTATCACACACTTAGTTGTTGTGTGTAGTTGGGCATCTTCCTGGACTTCTGTTCCCTTTGCGTTCCCTTCCTTTCCCGTGCGTTTCTCTTCCAGTGGTCTGGTCCAGAACTTGCCAGTACCAGGCTCTTTCAGTATTAAAATTGTGCAGTTTTCATAGTCGCCATGACTCCTGCACTCACACGGCCCCTCTTTGTCAGACATCTCCCTGCTGTTCTTTTTTTTTTTTCATGTGAACAGTTGAATCAGTTTGTACAGATGCCCCCTGCCCCAGTGCACATGGGGATGTTTATTGGGATCACATACGTTTACAGCTGAACTTAGGGAAACCTTGACCCCTGTCTGGTGTTGAGGTATCGTCTCCAAGAAGAGGAAATGTGCTCCTATTCGTTAACTTCTCCTTTCTGTTCCTGCAGAACATGGTAAACTCTCCTTGGCGTAGGTCTTGCCCGTTTCTTACTGACTTTATCCCTCAGTATTTAACCCTTCCGTCGTCGTCGTCATCGTTACTGTAAATGAGATCTTTCTCCCGTTAAATCTCCCGACTGGCTGTTTGCGACTGGGAAGGCTACTTGCTTCTATATATTAATTTGGTTGTGTCCCGCTTTCTTAGCGAATTCCTTTGAGATTTTTCAGGTGGAGTGTTCTGGGTTTTGCAGGAACACGGTTGTGTCATGCACAAATGCTGATAGTAGCCCTCGGCTCTCTCCGATTGCGCATCTGTTTCCTCCCCCCGTCACATTACGTCGCCCAGGACTTTCAGTAGAGTGTTACGTAGTAAAGACCACCTCATTTTGTTCCTGACTTTAAAACCTGATACTACCAGCTGAGAAAGATAGGCCTTATTATGTTTGGGACACACCCATGTCTCATGATCAGTTTTGTGTCAATGTTGCCGTGAAGGTATTTTTTAGATGAGATTAAAGTTTACATCAGTGGACATTGAGTAAAGCACATTACCCTTTAGACTGCGGGTGGGCCTCGTCCAATCAGTTGAAGATCTTATGAGGATAAAGACTGAATTCTGCCTCCGGACAGCCTTCAGATTCAAGCCGCCACATTAACTCTTCCTTGAGCTTCCAGCCTGCCTGGATGCCCTGAAAATTTTGGACTTGCCAGACTTATATAAGCCAATCCCTTAAAATAAATCGTGGGCCACTGGGTGGCTCAGCCGGTTGAGCATCATACTCTGATCTCAGGGTCATGAGATTGAGCCCCACATTGGGCTGTGTGCTGGGCATGGAGCCTGCTTGAGATTCTCTCTCTCCCTCTGCCCCTTCCTCTGCTCATGCGCACATGCTCGCACTCTGTCTCTCTCTCAAAATGAAATGAAATGAAATGAAATATCCATGTATCTATACATCCTCTGGGTTCTGTGTCCCTGGAGAGCCCCCAGCTGATATACCATCTATTTCTGCTTTATTGAGAATTTCATCATAAATTTTATAATCTTGTCAGGTACTTTTTTAATATTTTATGTATTTGTGAGAGAGAGAGCATGGAAGCAGTAAGAGCAGCAGGCAGAGGGAGAAGCAGACTCCCCGCTGAGCAGAGAGCCCCATGTGGGACTTGATCCCAAGCCCCTGAGATCGTGAGCCGAGCCGAAGGCGGAGGTTTCACCGGCTGAACTCCCCGGGCGCCCCGGGTACTTCCTTATCAACAGTGGAGGATATCACAGTTTCTCTCCCATTGTGAATTACGCTACCAGCTTTCCTAACAGTGAACCACTTGCGCTTCTGGAATAGCCTTTGTTTGGTTGTGATGTATGTTTCTTTTAGTGCTTTTCAATTCTGATTTGCTCTTGTTTTCCCTAACATTTTCCTAACCATGTTGACAACTGTGTTCTGTCTGTAGTTTTCTTCTTCTGCAGTCTGTCAATATTATCAAGACTGTGCTCGCTGCATAAAACTAATTTGGATGTTTACCCTGTTCCCTGCGCTCTGGAAGAACGTGTGTACGGCTATGGAATTACCCTCTCTCTAAGAGTTTGGTAGAATTTCCTTAGGATTCTTCGTGCCTGATGTTCTCTTGCAAGCTAGCACCTTGGCACATTCCTCTGTACATTTTGTGGAAACAATCTGTTTAGATTTTCTCTTTCTATGGAAATCAGTTTTGATAAATTCTATCTTCTTGTAAAACTAGGCATTTTAACCAAGGGTTCCAACTTATACTTAAAGGTTAAACATAACCGTCTTTTGATTCCTTTCCCCACTTTTCCTGCTTTTGTGACTCATATTTCCCTCATTCCTCATTTCGTATATCTGTGCTCTATTTTATTATATCACGTTAGCACATTACTTAACCTTGTTATTGTTTTGTTGTTGTTTTTTAAAGATTTTATTTATTTATTTGACAGAGAGACAGCTCACAAGTAGGCAGAGAGAGAGGGGGGAGCAGGATCCCCGCCGAACAGGGAGCCTGATGCGGGGCTCAATCCCAGGACCCTGAGATCATGACCTGAGCCGGAGGCAGAGGCTTAACCCACTGAGCCACCCAGGCGCCCCCAACCTTGTTATTGTTTTAAGGGTTTATTTTTTTAAAGGTTTTATTGGTCCCTTCTACTGTTTTCTGGCCTTACTCATTTCTGTTTTATGAATCTCTTTTTTCTTTGCTTCAGTTTCTCCTCCCTCTCCTCCTCCTCCTCCTCCCCCTCCTCCCCCCACTCCTCCTCCTCCTCCTCCTCCTCCTCCCCCTCCTCCTCCTCCCCCTCCTCCTTTTTGTTTAAAGATTTTATTTGAGAGAGAGGATGCCCATGAGTGGGAGGAGGAGCAGAGGGGGAGGGAGAGGAAGAGGGAAAGAATCCCAAGAAGACTCCGCTGAGCACAGAGGCTGACTCAGGGCTCACTCTCATGACCCTGAGATCATGACCTGACTTGCAATCACGAGTCTGATGTTTAACCAACTGAGCCACCCAGGCACCCCTGCTTTAGTTTCTTCTTGATCGGTGATTAATTCTTTTTTTTTTCAAAGTAGGGTCCATGGCCAACATGGGGCTTGAACCCCCAACCCCAGGATCAAGAGCTGTGTGCTCGACGGGCTGAGCCAGCCAAGAGCCCCTAATTCATTTGCTTTCCTTCTATTTCGCTGATAGAAGCTTTCCAGCCGGGAGCCTTTCTCTGAGCGCTGGGTTACTTTATTTCAGAATTTACATATGATATCTACTCCTGTGGTCTAAAAACAATCATTAGCTCAGTTTGTTTTCTCTTTCACCAGAGAGAGAGACTTAAGAAAGATTTTTTTGGAGTTTTCCAGTGGAACTGGCTTTTAGTTCTCTAACACCCGCTTTGGTTGCCCCGGGACGAGGAAGCTTCACCTGCAGTCGGTGCAGCCTGTGGAACTTACAAAGATGCCTGTGGCCACCTTGCCTGCTCCGGTTGTGCTTGGAAGCAAGATGCCTTTTGTCCTTTGCGCCTGCAAATTTGAATCATGTTCATTAACCCGGCTTTGTTATGCGATGTGCGTTTTCCCATCTTTACTTTTTAACCTAATCTTTCCTATTATGGGCTGCATTTTGTCTCCCCAGATCTATGTGTTAGGGGCCTAACCTCAGCACCTCAGAATGTTAGCACATTTGCAGACGAGGTCTTTGCCGAGGTGATTAAGACAAAACGAGGCCAGGAGGCTGGGCCCTGGCCCCTCTGATTGGTGTCTGGAGAACGAGAAGGGGCAGCAGGGATCCCGCGCGGGGAGAGGTGCCCTGGGAAGACACAGCAGCAGGGGGGCGGCATCTGCCAGCCCAGGGGAGGGGCTTGGGGGAACCCGCCCTGGGGGCCATCCGTGGATCCGTTGTGGACTCCCGTCCTCTAAGACCATGAGTAAGTAAATGTCTGTTGTTTGAGCCCCCGCGGCACCCCCGTCCGTGATGTTTCGCCTTGGCAAGGGGACAAGGACAGATGGGATCGTCTCTGTGTTTCTATAGAGCTCATCACATGTCACCTCTAGACACAGCGGGGTTCTCTGACTTTGTCCACACGTTCGTCAGGAATTGTCCCCTAACAAACAAGGAAAAGTGTGCCGCTTCCTACCTTGTAAAGTCTTTTGGCTTAAATTGGTCCTAAGTTCTTGACTGGTGCTAAGACCCGGGGTCTCCTTTCATGGTCGTGGCGGCCCGCTGGGGTGGGCCCATCCCTTTATTTCCAACCTTCCCAGGTCACCCAGAGGGACGCTTTTCTGAGGATACATTCAAGAAACCTTTTTACAAGTCGAGGACTTGAACCCATTGCATTCCTTCCTAGGACAGGATGACCGCGTGTCTGCCCTGTGTGTCCAACGTGTGTGTGCTCATGGTTGTTCACCGCGAGATCTGTTTGCTTTCCTTTGCTTTTTGTGTAGTTCTTTTTTATTTGATGTGCAAGAGAGAGTGGGAGAGGCAGAGGGAGAGAGAGAGAATTCCAGACAGACTCCCAGCTGAAGGCGGGGCTCAATCCCACGACCCTCAGACCACGATCTGAGCGGAAACCGGGAGGCAGGTGGTTCACGGTTGAGCCGCCCAGGTGCCCCGTGTGGGGTTCTTTTATCCAGGGAGGCTGGTTACCTCCCTAATGACCACTCAGGCAATGCCGAGAGGGAGTCCCCTGGTCTGACATTTGTTGTAACTCTGTTGGGCTTCCCTAGATGGGTGTTTCCTCCCCACCCTCCCTCTCCATCACCTGACTTTGTCGTCTCAGTACAGGGATGAAAGGACAAGCCCCTCTAGCAAGGTTCGAGGCTCTGTTTGATTCCTCGGGGGCTCACAGTACAGATGAGAACCGGCGGATGTGCTCTACCTCGCCTTTTCCTTCCCGCTTCCCTCCGCGGTCTGGTTAGTTATACTCCTACACTGCTCAGGATACCGAAACGCCGCGTTCCCTTCTAGGTCCCTGGCGCCCACACTCTTGCCAGCTTCTCCCCCCACACACACTCACCTCTGGACTGGGAAAAGTTTCCTTCTAGTAGTTTCCTCAGAAAGAATATTGTTCCTTATAGAAACAGTATCTCCTGAGTCCTTGCTTGTTAGAAACCATTTGTAGCCTTTATACTTAAAGTTTCGCTTATGTAAAGAAAGGCTTCATTTCTCTTCCTCCCTCCCTCTCTCCTTTTCTGTCTTTCCTGCCTTATGGAATGGCACTACTGCCTTCTGGCTTTGAACATGGCCTTGGGGGAAACTGACAGCAGCTTTCTATCCCCTTCCTATTGTGCGCGCCTTGACTTTTCTCTAGGTGCCCTGAAGACTCTTTTTTATTTTTTTTTTTCAAGATTTTATGTATTTGAGAGAGACAGTGTGTGACAGAGAATGAGCAGGGGGGCTGGTGGTGGAGGGCAGAGGGAGAAGCTGACTCCCCGCGGAGCAGGGAGCCCAATGAGGGGCTCGATCCCAGGACCCCGGGATCATGACCTCAGCCAAAGACTGAGCCACCCAGGCACCGCTGCCCTGAAGACTCTTAAATGGGACGTGTCTCATGCTGACCATTTGGGGTCAAGGAAAGTTAAATCTTTCTTCTGATCCACTGCTCTGGCCCCCACGTTTAGGTGAACTTCATTATGCAAATGTTAGCCCCGCCCTGCTTATCTTCTACAGTCATCATTTTATAATACTTTAAAAATATTGCTTTATTTCCGTCAATGTTTTACTGGCCTCATTTCTCTCTGCCTCGCTGCTTCCTGTATTTTCATGAGCTTCTGTTTTCCCTGGTGCGTCTTCTGATGGATTTTGCCTTTTTCTTGTGTCTTTCCTGAGTTCGGTCAGTTTGGATTTCATCTCCTATTACTTTGCTATCTTCCCCACATTTTTGCCTTTCTTCATTTGGGGCCTCCTTTGCCAGAGGAATGGCTTCAATGAGTTGTCTTTTTTTTTTCCCCTTCTCATTTGTGTTGGAATGCACACTCACCTTTGTCCTCTGCTCTCTGAAGACTTTCTTCTGGCAGGCGCTCTTCCTGGGATGGTGTGTGTGGCCACGCTGTTCCCCGTGTAATTTCTCATAACATCTGCTCATCGGTTCGGAAGCAGATTTCTTTTGCAACTCACTCGCTCTGCCTGCCCAGGGTTCCCATGGGGCAGCGCAGGCAGGTTTCTCATAACCTCCCGGGTTTCGTGCTTCTGGTAGTCCCTCTCCTCTGCTGCAGAGAGGCATACTGGTCTCTGGAAACACAGGACATACGAGTGTTCACTCTTCTGATTCTCTGAGGAGGGCCCCCTGCCCTTTGTGGGGAAGAAGGAATAAGACTCTTGGACCTCAGGGCCAGTCCCTTATCTGTGGACACGGATGCCTCCTGGTGCCTTCTTAGGCTGGCTGCGGCTGGAACCAAGGACGGCGAGCTGTCCCTTCATCTCTGCATTTCTGCCCCAGGACCTTTGCCCTCGCTCTCAGCTGCCTTTGGCAACCCCTGTGCATTCTTTGAAGTCTGCGGTTTATCTCTCCCTCCTAGTTTCCCTAAAAATGTGGAACTCCAAGCTTTTGCGGTTCATTGTGTTTCCTTCATTTTTCTCACTTGGCCGCTGTGATTTTCCAGGACAAGAAGGGGGAGGTTGCAGGCTTTCACGCCCCGCCCCTGCAGGGAGTCCAGCCTTCAGCTTCTAGTGTGTGTATTTTTATACCGTTTCAAGGTTTTTGATGTGTGTGTGTTTTTCTTTGTTGTTTTTGTTTTTTGGCTACAGAAATACTTTAGTTTGGTTATTTAAGTATGTGTAAACTCTTTTTTCGAAACTTGGATGAAGATTTATTACAAACATATTCATTGTGTTTTTCAAGGTGGAAAATAGTGAACGTGATCGAAGCGCCCAGCAGCAAAGGAAAAGGCTCGTTGCCGTACACCCCTAGGACTGAGCACAAGGCAACTCTTAAAAATGTATTTTAGGGGCCCCTGCAGGGCTCAGTCAGTTAAGCGTCCAACTAGTTAAGTGTCCGACTAGTTAGGGGTCCAACTCTTGATTCGGCCCACGTCATGGTCTCAGGGTCCTGAGATGGAGCCCTGAGCCAGGCTCCTTACTGGGTGTGGAGTCTGCTTGAGATTCTCTCTCTCCCTCTGCCCCTCCCCCCACTCACATGCACTCTTGCTAAAAATAAGTATATATTTTTAAAATAATTCAAGGTCAGGGAATGACTGTAGTAAGAAGAAAAGGATATAAGTCACCTATGTAGTGACATCACAATTTTAAATGTACACACACACACACACACACACACACACAAACCAAATATGGAAAGAAATGCCCCCAAAGGCTGAAGAAGTTATCTGTAAAAGAATTACAGGTGATTCAAACTATTCTTTAGGAAATTATGTATTTCCTAAATATATTTTTATAATCAGAAGATACCATCAAAAAATAAATTTGGAACTTTGTCCATTATTTTCTTGCTGTCCCTCTCCCTTGGTCCCGTTCCTATTTCCTTCTTTTTCTTGGTCCAATACAACACCGCCCCCTTCAGTCCATAGCCTGGATGGGAAACTGAGTCATTCTCACCTCTTCCCACTCCCTCATTCGTCACCCTCATGGCTCACTAATCGTTCTGATTCTACCTCCTAGAGACCTCATATTGTGCCCCCCACTCCCGCTAGGGTTGCTCTAATGATCTGTCTTCTAGGCTCTTGAGTTGGGTTCCTTATTTGTCCCCCGGCCCTCTGCCTCTCCCATCTTGAAACCACCTGCTTTCTGGGGTGGATCGCTCCCAGCCTAAACGCTTCCCACCGCCTGCTGCAGCTGCAGGAGGGAAA
This sequence comes from Taxidea taxus jeffersonii, assembly GCA_003697995.1. Taxonomy (NCBI): domain Eukaryota; kingdom Metazoa; phylum Chordata; class Mammalia; order Carnivora; family Mustelidae; genus Taxidea; species Taxidea taxus. The sequence continues at coordinate 14,332 of RCUC01128300.1, read as the reverse complement.
TCCGAATTCAAGCACTCAAGGCCAGCCTCAGTCTGACCCGAATCTACCTCTCCCCCGACACACCTGTCACACTCCAGTGTCTGGGTACCCTGCCCTCTGGCCCTGGACCTGGAGTCAGGAATGACCATCAGATTATGAGATAACAGACTCCAGACCACGGACCCAATGCTGGCCGTGCCGGCTGCTCTGGGCTGGCGGGATCTGCACTCCCCCGGCACCCCGAGAGCATAGCAGGTGCTCAGTGGACGCAGCTGGAGGGCAGGACTCAGGGAGACCCCAGCGCCCAGCCGAACCGGTTCGAAGCCATGCTGGGAGATGGTGACTCCTCCTAGCCTAGCAGTGTGGAAGAGGAACCCCAGCTTCCTGCGCGGCAACCATGATCAAAGCTAATTCCTGTGCTGATCCCTGGAGCAGTATTAGGGCCGGGAAATGCTCGTGTTCAGTTATCTCCAGGCTTTGCTTTCCCGGCCCTCTGCGTTGTCCTTGGAGCCCTCTGACAGCTTGGTGACACAGTTGGCCCAGACAGCGTGCCTGTGTTCTAGGAATCAGAGGGTCCGTCCCCTCTGTCAGTATGCAGAGACTTTCCCGTGAGGACGCCCACATCCATACTCCTCTCCGCAACGGGATGAGACAGGCCCTCTGACTTCTAGTATTATCTGTTAACCCTAGCTACTTTGGGAGGCAGCTGCTTGTTCCTAAGACTAATTCTTCTTCTTCTGTGTGTCACGGGGCTTTGCAAACAGTTGCTTTATTTCCTTGGCCCGTTTGACTCTACGTCTGTGAGGAAGAAACGTGCAAGGAGGAGTTCGCGTCCACAGTCCCGCAGGCCCAGCCCTGGAAGGGCAGAGCTCCCGGCTGCGAGCCCGGGGGTCAGAGTCGTGTTTGTGGACGGCGCTGCACGCACTGGGCCTGTAAACGCCCCGCAGCAGGGGAGGAAGGGCAGGGGGAGAGGCAGGACACGCCCGCGGTTCCGGCTGGCTGGCCCCTCAGGAGGAGAGAGAGAACCAAAGCAGTAGTTTCCAGACCTCACTGGGGTCCCACTCCCCTGCCCCCAGCAGCGCGCCCGCGATGGCCCCGGACTCTGCCCCCGAGACTGTAGATACTCTTGCACAGACTTCTCCGGGTCGGGGCTTCTCGGGGCTTGACCGCACATGACCACACTGCGGTGCTGCCGAAAGGCACGTTTACTGTGTGGGACGGGCACAAGTTCCCAGGGATATGGCTCCACGGGGTCTCCCTTAAAGGGGCAAGCTCTGGGTTACACCCTCACGCCCAACCCCACCTGCAGGAAACACCCTCCTGCCCTCCTGCTCAGACGCCAGCCAGGCCTCACCTGCGGCTGGAGGGCTGTCGCAGCAGGACCTGAGACGTCCCAGCCTGACTCTCACCGGCTGGGGAACCGGCCGCGGGATCCTGCGTCGAGCCTGGCTCGGGGAAGATGAGGACTCTGTTCCAGATCATCGAAGGCACGGTGGCTTGTCCATTTCTCTATGCTTTCTACGCCCCCGCGACAACGTTTCAAATCCCCCGGCAGCAAACATCTGCAGGGTTCGAGGGGCAGAAACATGTGGGTTTCGCTCGTGGAGAGCGGCTGTGACCGTCTGCATGAATCCACGATCCCTCCCAGCCCTTTCCACAACCCTGCACCCACCACGTGCCTATCTGGGTACCTAGCAGGGCACCCTGGAAGATGGTGGGGGGAGCTCAGGACTAGGAGGCTTCGCTTTTGCTAACCTCTATCCCAGCGTGGGAGCATATAGCTATGAGCACTCCCTAATGGCTGTGAGAAAGAAGAGAGCCATCCAAGTGACAGCACTGTCCCCTAGCAATGGGGCAGTGGGAAGAGGGAGACATGTTCTTGGAAACCCCAAGTAAGTTTCCAAAAAGCGGGTAAATGTAAAATGAATCAAGTCACCTGAGGAAGAGGGAGAAGGAAAGGGTGGCTCCCGCGGTTCCGAAGGTAAGCCTGCTGCTTCTTTCTCCACCTTATCTGCTTATTCCTTTATTCAGTCATTGAGCAAATATTTAGGGAGTAGGGGCTCTGGCCCAGGTCCTGTCCGAGGCCCTGATGAGTCTGTGGTGGATGAGTCAGAGCCCCACCTCATCCTCATGGAGCTTGCAGTCCGGCAGAGAAGGCTTACATACCCTCCAGGTAACAGGAAGTTCACAGTGAAATACCACCAGGGAGCCCTGTGGGGGTGGGGGAGGGTGGGGGGTAGGGGAGCAGGGGCGAGGGTGCCAGCTTGGATGAATATCATGAGCCACCATCTCGTTTCCACATAGCCCCACAGGCTGCTTGACATTGATGTTCCAGCCAGCTCACACCTGCACCAATGTCTGGGGGGCGGCCAAGGGTGCTCCAGGACCACTTCCCCCTGGGGATAGAATGGGGGGCCAGCTGGCAGGCCCGCTCTCACCCCACCTGCCCCCGAAGCCCTCCAGAAGCTCCACCCGCCATGCTGTGCCTTGATGGCCCTGGCCAGACAGGGTCAGTCCCTCCCACGCCCCCCTCCCCCTTATCCCACTAAGGGGGCAGCCCCTCCACACACCTGGAAGCAATGGCCTCGCGTGACCGTGACCGTCATTTGCAGGGTGTCTAGGAGGCCGATGTGGGAGGAGCAGGTTGTCCGTGACGACAACCGTGTCGCTCACCCAGTTTCCTGGTTATGATAGTCATTAAGGTTCCTCTCGGTTGGCTGTCCCCACCCAGGGCCCTCCCATAGAGCGAGGCCCTAGGTAGGCCCTCTCACCTGCCCTCCCTGCTCTCCCTCTGTCTTGCTCACCCTGCGGAGCTCTGCAGCAGGGAACCGAACCACCACAGGGTCCTCGTCTGGGAGGTCCCCCGCCACCCCCGCATCCCTCCACACTGACCCTCCCTGGCTCCGATCTCATATTGTCTGGAAGCTCTTGCTGCATCGCTGTTTCGATAAGCTGCTTCCGGGGGACCACGACACAGTGCCCGGCGGTATTTCTCCAACACTCCGGCGCACGTGACTCCTGGGGATCTTGTGAGAATAAGGATCCCCCTTCCGGTGGGAGTAGGGGGTCTGCAGCTCTAGCGAGCTCCCGGGAGGTGCAGGAGCAGGCATGACCCACAGTGCCACATGCCACCGTAGCCTCTCTCCTCCTGTCCTTCATTATCAAATTCACTGGCTCTCAAACCGGGGCTGCTTGACTGCCAGGGGGACATCTGTGGTGGTCACAACGGGCTGTTGCCCACTGGCCTACCAGGACTCAGAGATCAGGTGTGCTGCCAGCTGTCCTACCCTGTCCAGGACAATCCCATGGCACAAAATTATCTGGCCCCAAACATTAGTAGTGCCTAGGTTGAGAAACCCTACACACCAACTCAGTGGGATCTAATTTTGCTTATACATTTGAGTTACCTAGCGTTCTAAAAATGTCACTTCCCGGAGTCTCTCCCAGTGACTTCGGAATCTTAGGGTTGAGACCTTGGCTCCATACTTTCCAGATCCACTTGTGGTTCCATTGTACAACCCCAGCTGAGAAGCAGGCCTCCCCCCCTGCATTGGCTGGAGCGATGGAAACCACAGCCTGGGGAGAGGCTTGGTATTGGGGAACTTTTCACACACCCTACAGTTGCACGGCATACTTTTGTTTTTTTCCTTTTAATTAACATAGAATGTATTATTTGTGTCAGGGGTACAGGTCTGTGATTCATCAGTCTTACACAGCTCACAGCACTCACCATAGCACATGCCCTCCCCAGTGTCCATCCCCCAGCCACCCCGTCCCACCCCCCCCTCCAGCAACCCTCAGTTTGTTTCCTGAGATTAAGAGTCTCTTAGGGTTTGTCTCCCTCTCTGGTTTCTTCTTGTTTCAATGTTTTCCTCCCTTCCCCTATGATCTTCTGTCTTCTTTCTGAAAGTCTACATATTAGTGAGATCATATGATAGTTGTCTTTCTCTGATTGTCTTATTTCGTTTACCATGATACCCTCTAGTTCCACCCACGTTGTTGCAAATGGCAAGATTTCATTTCTTTTGATGGCTGCATAGTATTCCATTGTATACATATACCACATCTTCTTTATCCATTCATCTGTTGATGGACATCTAGGTTCTTTCCATAGTTTGGCTATTGTGGACATTGCTGCTATAAACATTCGGGGGCACGTGCCCCTTCGGATCACTACGTTTGTATCTTTAGGGTAAATACCCAGTAGTGTGATTGCTGGGTCGTAGGGTAGCTCTATTTTCAACTTTTTGAGGAACCGCCATACTGTTTTCCAGAGTGGTTGCACCAGCTTGCATTCCCACCAACAGTGTAGGAGGTTCCCCTTTCTCCTCATCCTTGCCAGCATCTGTCATTTCCTGACTTGTTCATTTTAGCCATTCTGACTGGTGTGAGGTGGGATCTCACTGTGGTTTTGATTTGTATTTTCCTGATGCCGAGTGTGTGGAGCATTTTTTTCATGTGTCTGTTGGCCATCTGGATGTCTTCTTTGCAGAAATGTCTGTTCATGTCCTCTGCCCATTTCTTGATTGGATTATATGTTCCTTGGGTGTTGAGTTTGATAAGTTCTTTATAGATTTTGGATACTAGCCCTTTCTCTGATAAGACATTTACAAATACCTTCTCCCATTCTGTGTGCTGTCTTTTGGTTTTGTTGACTGTTCTCTTTACCTGGTTACTCACACGGGCTGCCAGGGTGTGGAGCAGCCTGAAGGCAAACCACTTTTGGTGGTCTGCATCGTCAGGACCTGGGAAAATCCAAGGACCTCCTTGTGCACGTGGGGGAGGGGTCTCAGCCCCTTCCCTGGGGGGAGCCCAAGGGACCTCTGTTGCTCCCTTTCCCATTGATGGGCAGCATTTCACCTTGGCCTTTGCAAGCACAGGACCTGCAGGGCAGTGCTCACTTCATTCTTATGGAAACTGTGGAGGTCAAGGTTAATAACAGTAATCATCCTGCCATTGCACGGGTGACAAAAGGAAGGGCTGGCTACAGAAAAGGTGTAGGTGGGATTAGGACCTAGGATTTCTATATTCGAGTCACATGAAATCTCTGCTTTATTCTGTTTTCCATACAATTCATTTGTTCACTCATTCATGCATTCCTGCATTCATCCAAATGCGTTAAAAATTTGCCGTATGCCAAGGAGCATTTTAGTTGCTGGACACACAAGTCTGGGAGAGTTCTTCCCTGTGGGCCACGCATGGACTTGGACTTGTGGGTGGGGAGATGAAGGGACCAGATCATTATAACGCAGTGTGACAAATGCCCCAGGCAAAGCACAAAGGACTGGGCCCTCGCGCTCCCCTCAGCCTGATTCCCATCAGCTATGTGACCTTGAGCAACTCACTGCACTTAGATCCTCAGCAGCGGCCCCATCTGTGAAATGGGTATAACAACTCTCCTCTCCTGCACGGTTGTCATAATATGAGGTCATTGAGGTAACAGGCCTGAAGGAAATGTTTAATTCATCCCCTCGCCACCTCATTAAGACACTGGACAGAAGAGAAGGCAGGCAGTGACTAGAGGAACTTGAATCAGAGGAAAAAGCGAAACTTCTTTTGTTTTTTCCCTTTAGAAAGAAGGCAGAGATTTTCATTAAACAGGTTTGGAAAATTCTCTTGTCACCTTTAAAAAAGACGTATGTGTATTTAACTACTTGCCATTCTGCTGATGACAGTTTCACTTTATAAAGGAGAAGCAGCTTTGGCTTATGTCGAAAAGGAGGTCTCCATTTTCAGAACAGAGTAAGGCAAGTTCCTTGGCGTGACTGCAAGGAGGCAAGGTGGCCCAGGAGTTTTTGCTTTGCATTCTTAATTAGGCATTCTGACTTTTGTTCTGTACCATGAGTCAAGAACAAATTAATGGTCAGAAAACGGCTTTCCTTCAGCCAAATCCTGTACGGATCAAACACACCTTATGTGTCAACACTCAGGACTGGGAACTGAAGGTATGACATCAACTCTCCTCTTGATCCCTGTGGCCCAACTCTAATTGCAAGTTCCTGGTAGGAGCTAAAAGCACTGTGTTATGCAACAGAGGTTCCAAAAATGCTAGCTTGTTACTTCTGCCAGTGGAACCCAACATGGGCCCTTGAAGATCAGGCCTTCAAAGACAGAAGTGGACTCCCCCTAACTTCCTCCGGGAAGGTGGCATGGCCCTGGGTATGGATATCATACTGCTCTGGACTAAAGGCTCCGGTCCCCCTCAACATTCTTCTGTCGATGCCCTCACTCCCAGGGCAATGCCATTTGGAGATGTGGCCTTTGGGAGATAATTAGATTTAGATGAGATCTGGAGGGTTGGAGGCCTCGTGATGCAATTAGCGCCCTTCTAAGAGGAGGAAGAGATAGCACAGAGAGAGATAGGTCTCTCTCAGACCCACACGGAAAGGTCACGTGAGCACACGGTGAGCCTGCAGGTGTCAGCAAACCCGGAAGAGAGACCTCCCCAAGAACTAATTTGCAAGCACCTTGATCTTGGACTTCTCGGCCTCCAGAACCGTAAGAAGATGGACTTGTACTGGTTACGGGGGCCAGTCTGTGATATTTTGTTATAGCCTGAGCTGAGAACAACCAGCCTGGGCAGGAAATTGCTTTGAAGGAGTTGAATAACGCGAAGCCTGGACGTTTCACCAGCCTTGCATTTTAAGAGGCATCCACTCAGCACACATATAATTTGCCAAAAGCTTAGTGAGCGCCGCACCCAGGCCTGTGCACTGGGGACAGTGAAACACCTGCCCTGCCTTCCAGGGACCCACAGGAATGCAGGTACCTGGAGGTCATTAACTCCTCTCTACACCAGCTATGTGGAAGCACATAGGATCGGGAGAAGGAAGAGCATGTTCACAGAAATATTTTAATATGGGGGTTCATGCTAAAGGCCTTCAAGGGGGGGCTCCTCATACTTCCCCGAAATGAGTCAGGATGATAAGGGGCAGAGGAGAGCGGGGAGGCATCCGGACCCTGGCTTGAAGAAGTGGAAGCAGGTGGGGGGGAGGGGGAGGGAATGGCTGGAACCTGGAATGGGGCCTCCTGGCGCAGAGAGCCCACCGGGGGCCCTATCCCAAAGGCCTGCCCTTTCCTCACCCTCTTCTCTGCCTCCGGGACTTCCCTGGGGGCCGTCCTGCAGGGAGGAACGTTTCTCCGAGCAGTTTCAGCCACCCTAACTCGGGAAAAGCCCAAGGCAGTTTGAGGGGGTCCTGCAGCAGGACCTCCAGGGTGCTGTGGTCTCCTTGTGCCTCCCTGGGTCCACCCGGCAGCAGAAGCGGCGCTGGAGCCCAGGACTCCGGTTTGGGGGGAGCTGGGGGAGGCGCAGGGCACGTGGCAGTAGCTCCCAGGGGACACGGGGGGGGGGGCAGGGCAGGCGCTGGTGGCGCCCAGGGCACCCGGGGGTGGGGGGGCGGGGCAGGAGAAGCGGGGGAGGGGCGGCCGAGAGCAAGAGGGCGCCCCCAGCGGCGGGCGGGGGAGGCGACGCGCCTGCGCAGTCCGGCGGGGATGGCGCGGGCCGCACGACGCGCACCGACTGCTGCACGCGGCGACGGGCGGCGGCGGCTGGGTGAGCGGACGCGGGGCGAGGCCGGGCGGCGTGGGGGCGGGATGCTGGCCCTCGGCGGGGCCGTCTGGAACCCGGGCTGCCCCTCACGAAGGCCGAGAGCCCGGGGTTGGGGTCGCGGGGACCGGAACGTAAGGTCGGGGATGAGGCGGTGGGACGGACGGCGCGGCCCAGGCCCCCCGGGCTCGCCCCCGACCGCCCGTGGGCAGCGGGCAGGGCAGGGCAGGGCGAGCCCCCGGGCAGGCCCCGCCGCCTCGGCCTCTCCCCGGAAGAGGGGCTCCCCTGCCGGGGCTCGGCTGGGGACTGGACGCGAGGGGGACGCCCGGGGGGCAGGAGTGGCAGCGCAGGGGCCGCGTCGGCGGGCGGCGTGACGTCGCGGGGACCGCGTGGCGCGCGCGGGCTGGGGGCCAGGACTGCGGCGACGGGACGCGGTGGCCCTGCGGGGCCCAGGCGGGGCCCAGGCGGGGTCCAGGCGGGGTCCACGCGGGGTCCACGCGGGGCCCGGGCGGGGCCTGGGCGGGGTCCAGGCGGGGTCCAGGCGGGGTCCAGGCGGGGTCCAGGCAGGGCCCAGGCGAGGTCCACGCGGGGCTCAGGCGGGGCGCGCTGGGCTTGGCGAGCGGCGGCTCGGGGCCGCGGGCCCAGCCTGAAATCCCTCAGTTTCAGAAACTCTGTGTTCTTACGTTTGGCGTTTGGGGACTAGCAAGGACTGACCTTTAAGAAGCATCTTGTCGCGGGCACCCCAGTGGCTCGGTGGGTAAGGTCCGGCTCCTGATTTCAGCGCAGGTCAGGATCTCGTGGCGAGATAGGGCCCTGGGCCTGTCCACTCTGTGCGTGGAGCCCGCTTAGGATTCTCCCTCTCTCTCTCTCCCCCGCCTGCTCCTCCTCTTCCTCCCCTGCTCTCACTCTCTCTCGCTCTCGAAAGAAAGAGAGAGAGAGAGAAATAAATAAATATAGATCTTTTCTCGTTGGAATATTCCAGGACGGGTGTCAGAGTGTGTCTGTGATAGTCCCTTAACTTTTTTCTAAATCAAAGCTGATATTCAGCTCATTTTTGTCCTGATTACTTACGACAGTGAGAGGCAAAATAACTCATGAAAATAACAATAGCGACCACGTGTAGGGTGCCTTTTTACATTCAGCGTCTTCTGGTACCTTCTCTCTACTCTCTCGTCTCCGAGGTGGGTGTTATGAACCCCTTTCCCCCTACGTTAGCGCACACCCCCAGACCACCCAGCTGCCTAGAGACAGAACTAGGGGACCAGGGTCAGTCTGACCCACTTTCAATGCTCTTGGTCCTAAAAATTTCAGCCATTGCAACCAGCAAAAATTGCTTCATAAACAGTAAAAACCAGCTGCAAAGCATGTCAGTTGGAGTGTTGCTTTGCTTGTTTTTATTTCTCAGGAATCTTGCATTCTGGGTGAAGTGTGAGTAAATGGATCACAGGAGGGGATAAAGGTGAGGAAGAAGGGGACACCAGGGGTCACACAGAGTCCGGGAGGTCATTGTGAGTGTGTGTGCACTCTCCCTTGGCCCCTCAAGACCGGGTGACCTCTCAGTTCTTACACATCTTCATGAAAGAGGCGTGGCCCTCCAGGAATGGACACCTGCCTGCAGGACCCGGGAGCTAAGAGGACCAGGTTCTGGCTTAGTGCCATGAACTACGAAGGTGTCCTTTGTGCACGTCAGCCGCCTCACTGTCCAAGTGCGCTGCCCAGGGATCTGGCACTGAGCTCACAGGAGCACAGGGCATCAACCATCTCTGGGACCAGCCAGTTAATACCGGTTTATATTATTGATTTGTATTACACTTTTGGCCTAAACCTCTTTTCCAGGCTCCCGTGGACCCTCCCTTCTGACAAAGGGGCAACAATTGCTTCGGCCCCAGGAGCTTTCTCTCACTTCGGCATCACTCATGTTCATGAAGCTTGGGTGCCTTTTCTCCCCACAAATGATTCACTCCCTGCTCATGGTGAGATGCGTGAATTCTGCTTCAGTTCCTCCCTGCCCCGGGATGCCGGCCATGACCGACATGATGATGCTTAAAACAAAGAAAGGAACATTTTGAACTACGGGATAGAAACACTGCCCATTTTGGAGTGTTTAGGAGAAAAACAGTCCAAAAATTTGGACTCTCCCTCACACCGTAAGTGTCCGTGTCAGGGTAGATTTCTGTAGCTAAGGGTGTGACTCAGCTCTTGGTTTCTGTGGGCAACACCTTTTCAAATGAAAACCTCTAAGTCACCGTGGATTATCTGCACAAAAGCATCTGGCTCCTTTGAGAGATTCGCAGAGAAACAGTCTGCAAGTAACAGCTTGACAAGCAGGAAAAACAAAACCAGTTCGGAAGCTTAGACGTGCTGCCCTGTACTCTCACTGACCAGTCCTTTCTAAGAACAATGGCTGTTCAGGAACAAACGGCTGTACGGTCAGCATGGGACCTTCCCATGTGCTTTACCATCTGGCCCACCCAGGTTGCTCCTGGAACAGCCCAGAAGGGCATCTAAAAGAAGGGCGCCCGGCTCCTCCGTCTGCACTCTCAGCTTGCCTCTCCCCACAACTTCTGACCTCATTCAGACTCAAGATATTTCTAAACTAAGTCTGGGCCTTCTGCCAAGCCAGAGTTCACAGTGCCTGGATTTCTCCTCCCAGCCTGTTGCAGACAAGGACGTTTTGACAAAGTTGTGGTTTAGAAAAGAGTTGAAAGTTTTCAACCAAAAGCTGCCTTTCCTAACCTCAGACTTCTTCCTTTCCCTCCCCTGTCTTGCCCCAGGGTAGACTCATGTCCTGCTCGTCATCAGCCCCAGCATCGCTGCCCCGCTCCCGGCATCACCAGTGCCTTTCCGTGTGACCCCATGCACAAGAGCTTTGGGGTGCTTGCCGTGCATACTCTCCTCCTCTTGAGGGTTTCCCACTGGCATGCTCCTGTCTGCAGGATTTCCCCCACAAGGGATCTGTGTTTCTGCTTCACTTTTCATAACTTGGCACTAGATGGTGAGCTGCCCAAGTCCTGGGTCTTTGTCAGTTTTCTTCCCTGATGTGTCTCTGGGGCGTAAACAGTGCTTGGTATCCAGCAGTTGCTTAAGAAACATTTGGTTAATTGAATTGGATTGAACTAAGGCCTGTACCTTTCCCAGGGCTCCTCTCTCTGGGTTTCTGGCCCCTTGAAAGATGAACACTTCCTCCCCCAAGGTTGGAGAGGCTCAGAAGGGTCAGCCCTTCCACTGTTCTATGGCCTCCCAGGAGGCGTTCCAGGACATGGAAAGCCTTTACTTTCCTTGTAGGTGGTCAGCTGGCCAGGATTCTGAACAGCTTCACCCCCAACTCAGCAGAATCTCTGGCTGCCTCAGCCTTGTAGGATGAAGTGCAGAGTGCATTAATAATGAAATGTCTCAGGGCCTGCTTAGCTGCAGGCTGTCTGTGCCAGTACATGCCATATACTCATCTAATCACAACAGTTCTAAAATTTTATAATACCATTTAATTAGCACCCCCCAAAATGAAATACTTAGGTATAAACATAACAAAATATGTACAAGGTCTATGTGAGAATTACAGAGCGCTGTTGAAAAAAATTAATAAATGAGAGAGATGTACCATGTTCATGGATAGGAAGACTCAGTGTTGTCAAGACGTCAGTTCTTCCCAACTCTAGATTCAATGCAATCCCAGTCAAAATCCCAGCAAGTTATTCTGTGGGTGTTGACAAACGGATTCTAAAGTTTATATGGACAAGCAAAAGACCCAGAATAGCCAGCACAGTACTGAAGAAGAACAAAGTTGCAAGACTAACATTACCCAACTCGAAGACTTAACTATCAAGTTGTAGTGATTAAGATAGCACAGTATTGGTGTCAGAATAGAGAAATAGATCAACGGAACAGAATAAAGACCCCAGTAATAGACCCACATAAATATAGTTAACTGATGTTTGACAAAGGAGCAAAAGCAATACAATAGAATAAAGATAGGCTTTTCAACAAATGGGTCTTGGAAGACTAGAACATCCACATGCAAAAGATGAATCTAGAAATAGACATTACACCTTTTACCAAAATTAACTCAAAACTGACCCCAGACATAAATGTAAAATGCGAAACTATAAAGCTCCTAGAAGATAAAATAAGAGAAAACCGACAGGACCTTGGGTGTTGTGATGACTTTTTAAATACAACACAAAAGGTATGGTCCTAAAAGAAATCACTGATAAGCTGGGCTTTGTTTAAAGTTAAAAATGTCTGCTCTCCAAAAGATGGTGTCAAGAGAATGAAAAGAAAAGCCACAGTCCAGAGGAAAATATTTGCACAAGACACAGCTGATAAGTAACTGCCCCAAAATATACGAGAACTCTTAAAAGTCAACAGTAAGAAAACTAACAGCTAGTTTATAAATGGACCCAAGGCTTTAATGGACACTTCACCAAAGACAATACATAGATGTCAGATAAGTGGATGAAAAGATGCTCCACATCCTGTGTCAAGAGGGAAATTGAAATTAAAATGATGACATCACTACACACCTATTAGAATAGGTGAAATCTGGAATGCTGACAACACCAAATGCCAGTGAGGAAGTGGAGCAAGAACCCTCGCTCCCAGTTGGGGGGGATGCAAAAATGGTACGGCCACTTCAGATGATTTGGGGGGGGGGTTCTTACAAAGCTAACTAATTCTAACTATTCTCACCATATTATCCAGCAATCACACTCCTTGGTGTTTACCCAAAGCCGTTGAAAGCTTATGTCCACATGAAAACCTGCACACAGATGTTGGTAGAGGCTTTATTGATAACTGTCAAAACCTGGAAGAAACCAAGATGTCCCACAGCTGGGGAAGAGATAAATGGACGCCTCCAAACCATGAGCTACTCAGTGCTAAGAGAAATAAGCTATCAAGTCATAGAAAAAAAAATATATATGGAGGTAAGTTACATATTGCTAAGGGCAAGAAGCCTGTCTGGAAGCCTTATATTCTGTAGGATTACAACTGTGTGACGTTCTGGAAAACCCAAACCATGGAGACAGTACAAAGATCGGTGGTTGCCAGGGCCTGGGGGAATGAGGGATGACAGGCAGAGCGCAGAGGATTTCTTAGGGCAGTGAAACTACTCTGTAGGACACGACAGTGGTGGAAACCGTTGTTCTACGTTTGTCCAGAGGTATAGAATTTACAACCTCATGAGTAAACCCTAGTGTAAACTGTGGACTCTGGGTGGTTACAACATGTCAATATAGATTATGAATTTGTGACCAATGTCCCCTCTGGTGGGGGATGTTGATAGTGAGGGGGGGCTGAGTGGGGGGCAGGGGGTGTATGGGAAACATCTGCTTTCTGTTCAGTTTTGCTATGAACCTAAAATGGCTCTAGAAACACGGTTAATTAAAAAAAAGACACCTAGTATATATTTGGCTCTAAGACATTGAGGTTCAGTATCTAAATCAGACTCCTAATGCTTCCCCCTGCCATCTGTTGTCCCTCCTGACCCGTGTCACACACCTTTAGTGGAGTTGTTGGTTCACATGTTAGTTCACGTGTGCATGGGTTCACCAGAGATCTGGTGAGAACCCCTTTGGCATCAGGCTCTGTACTAGGCACCGGGGCCTGGCAGTGTGTGGGATGAGGCCCTGCTTTTATGGGGCCTATATTCTGCTGAAGGAGGCAGACATACACAGGTCCTCAAACAAGGAGAAGGGCAGGATAGTGCTAGAGGTAGTAAAGAAAAGTAACAGGGAGAGGGGTGAGGCTCTGGGCTTGTTCTCTTGGCCATCTAGGAAAGGCCTCTCTGGAGAGACCCCTTTGAGTGCTGGTGTAGATGTCATGGAGGGGGGCCTCATTATCCCCAGCTACCAGTCTCAGGGGTAGACGCACCTTCCCCTCATCTTTTATCCCTTCTGCTGGCTGTCCATTACAGTTGACAGCACTTCTGTTGAAAACGCATTACTCCTTGTTTACTATTCTGTTCCTCCAACACCCCAGCTGCCATTTGCCCCCTACTCCATAGTAAGCTCAGTGTCTTCCTGGGCTTCCCAAAGATGCACCCCTACCTCTGGGGGAAGCATGCCAGGAAACTACATTTTATCCAAGGGCACTTGTGAACCCCCCAAGTTAGCATCGAGGAGTATGATAGTAGATCCTCCATGCAAAAGAAAAAAAAAAAATAGCCCAACTCCATCAGGATAGGCACCAACTTCAATGAATAGCTTATGTTGAATTATAGCCCATTTTGAATTGATGGGTCACCCAATAGTTTTCAAGCCTTGACTTTATATCTTTTCTTATAGATGCCCCAGAGTGGTAATGACTCAGGCCCTCACAAAAATGAACACAGGGATTTTCAGGACTGAATTACTTCCACTGTCCTCAAGACATTTTTTCATATATATATTTTTTTCAAATACAATGCCCAGGGCATAGCCAGTCAGGCAAAAAGCTCCATGATCTAGAACCAGGAAAAAAGCTTTTGAAAATTTCAGACAAATTGTAACCAGCCGATGTAGACTGTTAACTAGCTAGACTAATTATGATTAACAAAACAAGAGAAAACTGTAAGATACCTTTAGGAAACAGAAAATTATGAAAAGCAATATAGCAGCTCTGAAAAATACCCAAATCATGTTTCTAGAAATAAAAATGTGACCAGTAACAACAAACTCAAAAGAACAGGTTTACCAGCAGATTAGATAGAGCTGAATATGTGATTAGTGAACTGGAGAGTAAAGTCTGAAAAAGCTCAACATAGTGCAGCCCAGAGAAACAAAGGATGGAAAATAAAGGGTAAGACACCTGTGAAGGGAGAAGAAGGGAAGT
>RCUC01128299.1:0-17520 GCA_003697995.1 Taxidea taxus jeffersonii | reverse complement strand
TTTTTTTTTTTTTAAGATTTTATTTATTTACTTGACAGACAGAGATCACAAGTAGGTAGAGAGGCAGGCAGAGAGAGAGGGGGAAGGAGGCTCCCCGCCGAGCAGAGAGCCTGACACAGGGCTCAATCCCAGGACCCTGGGATCATGACCTGAGCAGAAGGCAGAGGCTTTAACCCACTGAGCCACCCAGGTGCCCCTAGAGAGATACTTTTAACATGTCAACCAAATCATGTTATTCCTCAGCTTGCCAATTTTTTCCCATAACACTTAGGATAAAATGCAAAGTACTTTCCAGGGCCTCCAACTCTACATGATGGCTCTTAGCTACCTTTCTGATGTCATCTCCTAACTCTTTCCCTCTATCCTGTTCCACACCTGTTACACTATCCCCTCACTGTTTCTGAATACCCCAAGCACACCTCAAGGCCTTTGCATTACAGGAAAGCTCTTCCCTCAGATATCCACATGGCTATCTCTTCCTTAAGATTTACTTAGTGTGGGGCGCCTGGGTGGCTCAGTGGGTTAAAGCCTCTGCCTTTGGCTCAGGTCATGGTCCCAGGGTCCTGAGATTGAGCCCCGCATCGGCCTCCCTACTCTGTGGGAAGCCTGCTTCCCTCTCTTTCACTCTCCATGCTCGTGTTCCCTCTCTTGCTGTGTCTCTTCTGTCAAATAAATAAAATCTTTAAAAAAAAATTCTTGTTTAAAAAAAAAAGATTTACTCGGGTTACTTATTAGAGGGGGCTTTCTTGTCCCCTTGTTAAAATATCACTCCCTGTATCTTTTACTTTCTATTCCCTTAGCTATTATTGTTGTTGTTGTTATTTTCCATAGTATGACCATACTGAAATCCAAGAACCATAAGAAGAAGGACTTTGTTTTGTTCACTCCTCCATTCTCAGCAACTAGAACAATACCTGATACATAGCAGATCCTCAATACATGTGTTAAATGAATGAGTGATTGTCTTGAGTAATAAAAGGTGAGTGATTGTGAATTACACTCATCATTCCTTTTTTTCTATTTGGACAGGAAAATTGGGAGCAGAAAAGGGATAGGATTTCTCAGGGACTCAGGATCCCATTTCCTGTGAGATTGGTATGGTGGCAGAGCAGAATATGGGGTGAGGGAAGATTCAAAAAACTCTAGGGGATGGAAGAAAACTTGTAAGGAAAAATAATGCTCTTATATTTCCAGGGGGAAATCTGTGTCATCTCAAAGTGAGAAACGTTCATTGGTCTAAACCATAATAGTTACAACTCATCTAATTTAAAAAATGTCTCTTTCGATAGCTATTTCTTTTTAAAACACCTATAATTTGAATATATTATGCAAAATGGCCATATAGTAAGAACAGCAGTTACTTTTCTTATGATGTGATTTTGCACTCAATTATCATTTACATTTTTTTTGTAAAATAACTAAGCATGACATTAAAATGTGAAATAGAGAACTATAAATTTTAAGCTAAAAATATACAGGAACTTTTTGGTATCTTTCTCACTAACATACTTTCATCATAATTTGACCAAATTTTTGCACATCTTCAATAGAATGCTTTTGCAACTCACTCTGAAATATTTTAATTAGTGTTAAAACTTCCCTGGAAATGCACATTAACACTTTGAGACTTCATAGAAACCAGCTGTAGTCCAGTGAGAATATTACTTTCTCGCTGGCTGGTGGCTTCTATAGCCATGGAGCCTGCACTCCTGTTGGCAGAGCTACACACCGAAGTTCTCAAGCCCAGTGTGGGAAGCTGGGAGGACACGCCTTTCCTCTATGGGCCCTGGTTCCCCTACCGGCTGCTCACAAGCTTGGACTCTGCTGATTGTCATGCCCTATTAGATCAGTGAGTTTTGAATCTGTGGCTATGCCTTCCTGTAACTGCCCCAGTTTCTGAGAGTCACTTCTAAGTGGGCAGAGGTGAAAGAATTATTATTACGTCTCACATGTCTATTGTACATTCCAGTTTCTACACCTCTTTTTTTTTTTCAAGATTTTATTTATTTATCTGACAGAGAGAGACACAGAGAAAGAGGGTACACAAGCAGGGGGAAGTGGAGAGGGAGAAGCAGGCTTCCTGCTGAGCAGGGAGCCCGACCCTGGGACCATGACCTGAGCCGAAGGCAGACTCTTAGCGATTGAGCCACCCAGGAGCCCTCAGACATCTTAAACTTAACATATCCCAAACCGAGATTATCCCTCATGTCCCTACCCACTGATCTGGCCACCCAAGTCAGCAAGGAGGCTCTTCTTTTTCCCATTTCCACCTCCCCCATACAAAACCAAGTATAGAGGCCTGCTGACCCTGACTTATCCCTGTTGCCTCTCTACCGTTGCTGCTGCTGATCCTTCATTACTGTGTAGCTGGATTCTTTAACATCTGCTTGCTTCTAGTCTCTTCATCAGCTTTCTCTCTAGCCTGTGGAATGAAACATATCACCAATCTGCTCAAAATCCTTTACTTGGGGTTCCTGAGTGGCTCAGTTGAGTAAGTTTCTCCCTTTGGCTTGGGTCCTGATGCCAGGGTCCTGGGATCTGTCTGCATGTGGCTCCCTGCTCATGGGGAGACTGCTTTTCTCTTTCCTTCTGCTCCTCCCCGCCGATCCTGCATGCTCTCTTTCTCTCAAATAAATAAATAAAATCTTAAAAAAAAAAAGTTCTTTACTTACCTCCCCTTAGAAGGGGTCAGCTGAAATCCAAACTCATAAGGGCATACACCAAAGCCTTAGGGCTGGACCTGGTTTCTTTTCCTTTTCCTTTGTGTTTTGGCCACACAAAATATTCTCAGTTTCCTGAACTAACCCCGTTCTCTGGCTTCTCAGATATTACCATGTTCATCTTCCTTAATGTAACACCCTTCCCTTACTCTTCAAAGGAGTCACACTTATTTACTGTTTCCCAGCAGCCTCCCACGGCCACACCGTTTGTGTTGGGTGGTCCTTCCATGTGGCCCCATAATTCCGCATTTCACAACCACATTTTAACACAAGACTGTGAGCCACGTAAGAGCAGGCAGGAGTGTAGCTTTCCTTTCTACGTCTTCAGAAATGATGTAGAGCTCAAGACATACCGTAGATACAGGGAAGGAGGAGAAAGGAGAAGGGGAGAGGAGACTCTGGTCTCTGCTTCCACAAAATGGCTCTTATGAAGATTAAGGTCATGAGTGACCACACAATTACTAAGTGCCATGGACGGCTTTTCCCCAGAGCAGCCTGAGGTGAACTCTGAAAATGTTTGTTAGTCACTTGACCCAGAAAACCCTACAAAATCATGAAAATCAAGAGGTTCAAATCTTCGTGTTCACTAGAAGAACGCCCATGAAACTGCCCAGGCCATCACGGGTATGCAGATCTGAAAAGCCACTATGTATCTGAAGGATGTCACTTTGCAGAAGCAATGTGTGTCACTCTCACTACAGTGGTGGAGCTGGGAAGTGTGCCAGACAGTGGGGCTGGACACAGGGTTGGTGGCTCAAGAAGAGTGCTGAATTTTTACTGCACACGCTTAAAAATGCATAGTGCTGGGGCGCCTGGGTGGCTCAGGGGGTTAAGCCTCTGCCTTCGACTCGGGTCATGGTCTCAGGGTCCTGGGATTGAGCCCGGCATTGGGCTCTCTGCTCAGCGGGGAGCCTGCTTCCCCCTTCTCCCCCCTGCTTCTCTGCCTACCTGTAATCTTTCTGTCAAATAAATAAATAAAATCTTTAAAAAAAAATGCATAGTGCTGAATTTAAGGGTTGAGATGTAGAATCTCTGGTCATTGAGCACATCCAGGCCAACAAAGTCCCCAAGATGTGGCCCAGAACTTACAGGGTTCGTGGTTGAATTCACCCCCTACCTGAGCTCTCTCTGCCACATCCAGGTGATCCTTACTGGCAAAGGGCAGATTGCTCCTACACCAGAAGAGGGGGTTGCACCGAAGGAAAAGATATCCCAAGAAACTGAAGAAACAAAAGCTCATGGCCCGGGAGTAAATTCTGCATAAAAGAAATGCAGATGAAAATAAAAACAAGAAAAAAATAAAGAAAAAATGCAATGGGTCCACTTTCTGCTACTCTCGATCCAGTTTTTTGAAACCTCACTTCCTCCTAGACTGTCTGATGGATGCTTCCCATTTTCCTCCTTAGCATCCTTTCCTTCTGCTCACCTCTTAAATGTTAGGCCTGCCCCCAGGATGCTCTTTCATGCTCCCTGGGGTGTGCCTGACACCTGCTGTGTCGCACTGCCCCCTAGGGGAGCCAGAGAGCGAGGCCAGCCAGTAAGAGTAGTGTCCCTCCCTGCTCAGGTTGGGAATAGGCTTTGTTGCTCCCTGAGGGCTAGGCGGGGGGGGGGGGGGGGGGGGGGGGGAGCAACCCTTCTGAAACCATTTTGAAAACTCCCAGGAGGAGTCAAGGTCTGAGTAACGCCCGCCCACAGTTCACGTCACTTCCTTTTCTCTTTCTCTGCCCTTGTGACTCTGCTTTTTCCTCCCCCTCATCTTCTGGTTTTTGCGTTCTTTAAAATCTTCCCAAGCGAACTGCATTTCAGCTCAGCTCATTCTACTCCTGTTTTATCTTTTCTTCTAGTCCAAAGATTTATAGAAGCCACACTGGGGGGTGGGGGGAGCTGAAGACTGTGATGGATTGGAGCAAAGCCTTGGTCTGACTCTGAGATTCAGTTGAAAAGTGGAGGCAATAATGCCTGCTGTCCTCACCTCCCAGGGCTCCAATGTGTGCGAATGAATGGGGTGCCATGTGCAATTTAAGGCACTTAGCTGACTCAGTTTCCCCATGCTGGTCCTTTGGGGGAGGGTAACTACTATGACAGGAGTTCAGAGGCTGGAGAGAGCCGTGTTTTTACTGGGCTCTTCTATGTCGAATCAGAAATGTCTCCAATTCAAAAATAGCTACGAATATGCTGTATTAGGGACTGTGTCTTGCCTTATGGGTCCGCAAACTGGCCTACGTGGGCAAATAATTCATTTAGATTCAAGAGGGATGGGCCTGAAAAATCTTAGGCCACAAGTCTGGGAAATCCATTTTTCTGGGCCAAGTAATCTTGCCTTTTCTATTAATGTTCAGTAGCTCAGCCAGTGTAAGGGTACAAGCAGTGACTTTATCATAAAGGAGGAGGAGCCTGAGGGTGGGGCTTAGGGCATGGGAGATTTGATTTCCTAGATTTTCTGCTCTGAATGACACTTGTATATGACCTATTCCTCTCATGATTTAAGGTTGGCTCAGGCCAGAAATCCCCTGCAGGCTCGGTGGGTACCTACCAATTTTAACTTCTGGATTAATCAGGGTGACTCCTGCCTGGGAAACCAAAATCAGATATTCTCTACCAGGGGACTTTAATCTTTTCTTTTCTTTTTTGGACTTCAATCTTTTCTGAGCACTGACCCCTCCGAGAATCCAACAGAAGCTACGGATCCTCTCTCCAGAAAACAGAACCAACTGACATTCAAACATACTAGTTAATTTCATTTTGTTTCCGGCGTGCTCTGAGATATGGGGCCTTCCTGTTTTCTGTCTCCAGGCTCCACCCATGCGTTGCTGAGCGTCAAAAAGGTCAGTGAGTGAGTGTTCCTCTCACCTTGGATCGTGACTTCAATGGCTCTGGGGCCCTTGGTCTCTTCCTAGCCTGTCTCCAGCTTTCCTGGGAAGTAACATGTGCTCCCAAAGCTTGAAGTGCTGCCTGACTTTGGAACTTCTCCTGCTGTTTCATTTGGTCCTGGCAACCAGCACTCAAGGTACTTCACACAACTTGTGTGCACGTGACTGTGCACTGAAGGCTCCGGTGAGGTGGGAAAGGGGCTATGGGGTGGGGCTTAGTCCTCAAAGGGGAGTGTGGTCTCCAGGCGGCAGATACTTCTGTGCTGGTAGGAGAGCTGTGGCGAGTTGGGGAAACTTCCTGAGCCTTGGAGAATCAACCTCTCTCTTTCCCCAAGGGACCATGACAAAAACAGGACCTCAGGGAGACAGGGAAGAAGGCCCCTCAGCTTTCGTTCCATGCTTTGTGGTCTGGGAAGATGTATCGTTTTGGTTTGCATTTTGAATAAGAGGAAGCTGCCCTCTTATCAATGGCTGCCCTCATCAATGGCTGCCCATTGATGGTTTTCTGCTCAGTACACTGTGCTCCCTGATGCATTCTTCAGACCTCTGTCGATGTAAGGGGTTGTGTCCTGAACAAAGGTAAATGATGTTGTCAGGATCCCAAAGAGACACCTAAATTGTAGGAAATAAAACTTGGAGAGGATTGCTCTCTCTAGAGTCTCTGAATGAGGGTCTGAGCAGAGGCCTGAGGCACGTCAGTATCAAAGGATCTCTCAGCATCTAGTTAAGAGCTGAGGGTCATTCCTCCGCCATGGGCTGTTCTGGTCCCCCTCATGTGCCCAGGGACTGAGTTAACTGTTTTGTTACAGATGTTCACCTTCCAGTACCTTTCTTTTCAGGTCAGTTGAGAAGTGGGAGTTAAGCTATTGCCTTTCTCACTACTCCCCTTAAGAGATACTCAGGTCTTTTTCATGTCGAAGGCTTTAGTGCTCACCCCTATGGGGGAAAAAAAAAAGTAAAAATGAACAAGCACTGGGAACCAACAGAGCATCGTAAGATTACAGTGTAACTTTTGGGAAGAGGGGACAGTCATGCTCAGTCACGCAGGACCTCTCCGGGTGACAGTACTTTGGTCTGGTTGATGACTGTGTACATCTGGAGACTCGATGTCTTCAGGACGTTCCTAGCTGTATGGGCACCATGGCATTGACTCAACTCAGAACACAGATATGGCCTTGCCAGTGGGGACTGATGTGAAATATTAATCCAACTGTTGGGAAAGATAGTGCCGCTAAGAGAACTGGAGTATTTCAGGACTTTCTCTAGACGCAATGTGTCTAAATCTCTTCATGCATAGGTTATGCCCACCCATGGCCATCTTATCCCCAGTTTATGACTTCCCCCTAGTAATTGCTGTTTGCCTCGAAGGAGGTGCTTTCTCTGTTATGGTTTTTCCTTCTGCCCAGGATTCACTGCACCACCCTCTCTTTCTGACCCTTCTGTAGGCTTCCATTTTTATGAGACTTCGTCCTGTAAGCCTCCAGATTATGACGGTGAATTGCTTGTTTGATTGCCTCCTGAGAGGGCATGAGGACAGAGACCATGTACAGTGCTAAACTTAGCAGAGTGCCTGGAACTTAGCCTGGGCTCAATAAACAATCGTTGAATATATGAATGAATGACTTCAAAGAACTTTCTTTTGGTCTCTATGTTTAGATCTTCCTGGGGTCTTAGTGGTACTCTCCTCCCTGGTAAAGGATACCTCTGTGGAAACATTTGAGAAGCATTTTTAAATCTCCTCTTTCACCCCTCCTCAGCCTTGAGTCTCTCAGCACTCTGATTTTAGGTTCCCTCCACTATTGGGCATCTTCTCCTTCTGCTCATAGCACTTAGCAGAGTGCAGTGGAAGAAGCATGTACTGGGTCAGAAGACTTTTGTTTTGTCTGAGTTCCAGGCTATGGGATTTTCTATAAATCATAAATGCTTCCTGGGCCTCTGCTTTCTCAACTCTATAATGGGTATAATAATATACTTCCTATTTCTTTCTTTCTTTTTTTTTTAAGATTTTATTTTTTATCTGACAGAGAGATAGAGCGAGAGAGAGAACAGGGAGAGTGGGAGAAGCAGGGAGAGTGGGAGAGGGAGAAGCAGGCTTCTCCCAAAAGCCTGATGGGGAGCTCGATCTCAGGACCCTGGGATCATGACCTGAGTCGAAGGCAGACACTTAATGACTGAGCCGCCCAGGAGCCCCTTATGATTCCCGTTTCTCGAAGAGGTTATTATTAGGATCAAATCAAATAAAGAATGTGGAATTGCTTTGAAAATGTGGCACACATAATCTGAGACAAATAAGAGCCTGGGAAGGTCATAGGTAAACTTCAAAGCCCAAAGTTCTCTCTTTACCCCCAGATCTGAATTTTTACCTGCTTTTTAAACATCTCCAGATTCTCCAAACTTATGCCCCAAATCTGATTCAGCATCTTTGCTCTGGCTATCTATTGCTGTGAAATAAGCCATCACATCTCTGCAGCTTAAATTAATAATCCCTTATTTTGTGCACGAATGCGGGGGCAGACTATGCTCAGTATCTCCTGTGTGTCTGGCCAGATCATGGTGGGGCATGAGGTCATCTCTGAGATTTCTTCAGTCACGTGGTTGGTGCCTAGGCTGAGTAAATACTACAACCACCCTTTGTCTGGTCTTCTTACATGGTAGCCAAGCCTCCTAGGGTGTCTCCTGACAGAAGCAGGCAAACACCACATGGTCTTTTCTTTTCTTTCTTTTTTTTTTTAAAGATTTTTTTAAAAATTTATTTGACAGAGAGTGAGATCACAAGCAGGCAGAGAGGCAGGCAGAGAGAGAGGAGGAAGCAGGCTCCCTGCTGAGCAGAGAGCCGGATGTGGGACCCGATCCCAGGACCCTGAGATCATGACCTGAGCCGAAGGCAGAGACCCAACCCACTGAGCCACCCAGGCGCCCCTGGTCTTTTCTAACCTCACTTGGTGAGTCATGCTTCTGCTGCTCCCACTCATTGAGGCCATCACCAAGGGGAGGGGGTGTAGATACCACCTCTGGATGGAAAGAATTTACCGACTTAAAATTTACCAACTTAAAAACATTTTTATAATCTGCTGTTCCTTTGCTGTTTGCTTTCTCAATAAATGACATCTCTGTGTCCGATTACTGAAGCCGGGGTTCTGGAAGCCATCCTTACCTCCTTTCCCATCCTTACCTCCTTTCTTTTCCTGGCCTGTCATTTCCAGTCAGTAAGTCCTATTAATTATACCTTCAAAAGGTCTCTCAAATATATCTAATTCCACCCACTTCTGCTGGCAGATCAAACCATCTATTCTGAATCAAGACATTATTTTCCCTCATCCAATTACTAGAATAGTGTCCTATCCTGCTTAAAAGCTCTATTTAAAAAACTCAATTCTTCCCTCTGTCTAGTATTTACCATACTACCATTGGTATAAATTTTCTAAAGTGGTTATCTGTTTATTTTACTCTTCTTTTAAAAACTCACCAGTGGTCATCATAATGAACAAGAATTACAGCAGACACGGAGCATAATCCTGCACTAGATAATGTGGTCACTTCCTACCTTCCCCCACTTGGTGTTCTAATCAAATGCACTACTTCTGCTTCCTTAAATGGACCTTGCTTTTGTGGTCTCTGAGCACTTGATACTTTTCTTCTCCTTTAGATGGAACATTGATTACTCTCAGTCCTCAACTTTCCCTGGCTAATTTCTACTTATACTAATTCCCACTCACACTTTCTATGGAAGCCACTCCTGACCCCTAAATTCAAGTGATATGCTCCCTTCATATTCCATATTTTCCTTATCCTAACACTTATCACCAGTAGTGAAATCATCTGATTAATTGTCTGTGTCCACTAGAATGGAAGCTCCTTAAGGTAAGGAGCTATGTCTCTTTCATTCTATGCATGGTGCCTACCACAGAGCCTAGTCCATAATAAGTGCTTATTCTACATTTATTAGAAGAGTGAATAAATGAATAAGTTGATGTACACATGTATATCCGTATGGATGGATGGATAGATAGAGGTAAGGGAAAAGAAAGGGAGGAAGGAAGTTGTGAATTGTTGTTTCTGTCAGGCTGGGAACTCAGCAAAGAATTTGCCTCCTATTTCACTAAAAAAAATGGGGACTGGAGATCATTAAGCATAGAACCTCTCAACTTGTTGCCCACCACCTCTAAACTACAAACTCTCTACATCCACAACAGTCTTTTCCTCCTTCTCTTTTCCCTCAAAGGATGAAGTATCTCCCCTTCCAGGCAAGACTTGAGCCATTAACTCTGCTCTACACCACTTCTAGCCCAATGCCACTGGTCACCTTCTTTCTCTTCCATGTCTCCTTCTCCACTGGCTCCTTCTCTTGACCTATCATAGCTTGTCATTTCCTTCTTAAATAAAACTAGAAAATAAAACAAAAAAACCTCTTTTTACCTTCCATGTCCCTCTACACAATGCCCTGCTAGTTTCCTGTCCATTCACACTGAAATGTCTTAGAATAGTTTACTTTTGTTCTCTCTTCTCTCTCAGCCTCAACTGAGTTCTTGACCCATTGCAGTCTGGCCTAGTAAGCTCATTAGTTTTCCCATCTGAGGAAATAGTACTCTTGTCACCCATAACAAAATCTGGGGTCCTGATCTCTTTTGCCAAATTACTTCCTTAAGGTAGGAGGCAGTTCAAGATCGTAACATAGTAAGATCTTGAACTCACCTCCTTCCATGGGCACAAATCAATGACTACACACAGTATAATTCTCTCTGAAAAGAACCTGAGAACTAGCTGAACAGCTACTCTAGAACAAAGGATAAAAGGGCCACATCAAGATGGTTAGGAGAGGAAGTATCACCAAAATCCCACCCTAGGCATGGCAACCCACCATTGGAAAGGGTTCCCACAAATATAGAACTTCTTTCTGAAGGAACAAGGGTTGTTTTTTTTTTTAATTAAATTAATTTTTCTTAAATTTAAACATATAATGTAACCCCACCACCCTCTCCCAACCCCCTCCCCCCCACCCCCTCAGTTTGTTTTATGACATTAAGAGTCTCTTTTGGTTTGTCTTCCTCCCAATCCCATCGGAACAAGGGTTTTTTGCCCTATATCAGGAACTCCAACTCTTGGGATCTGCACTAGAGAGACAAGCCTTACCCCAAATATTGAGCTTTGAAAACCAGTGGGGCTTATACCTAAGAGAACCATAGGACTATAGGGAATGGAGATTCCACTCTGGAAGGGCTCACATGCAGATTCACTCATTCTACAATTCTGCATAAAAACACCATTTGAAAGGAGCCTATATCATATGTGAAGAAGATTAATTTGCTGATCTTAAAGAGTCTTCCACAAAGACAAAGCTTCTTGGGACTCTATCCAGGAATGGAAGTGCCAGTGGGTGTCATTTTATGTTCTATCTCTATCTTGCTAGTTCTGTTGGGTGCCATTTTTACACTCTCACTCTAACCTGCTAGCACCTGCTCTGTTGTGCTGCTGATGCAGCTCTACCCTACCATGCTGCTTCCTTGGTGGGCCAGTGTTTTGCTTCCTTCCCGCCTCCCGTAGTCCCTCCAAACCAGGAAGCACACACAGCTCAAACAAGGGATGCCCCTTGAACATCCTCTTTGGTGATTCAGGGGGATTGTGTTTCTGGGTTTCATGGGTCTGAAGTAATCAGAGACAGTGCAAGAGATAATCAATTTAACCATGGTTAAATAATGAGATTCATCACCTACAGAGGCCACCACTTCAATACCAGGAGAGGTAGTTGTTTTGCCTGACACATAGAAAAAACACAGAGAATAAAGCAAAATGAGGAAACAGGGGAATATATTCCAAAGGAAAGAACAAGACAAAATCCCAGAAAAAGAAATCTTACTAAAGTGGAGATAAGTAACTTGATAAAGAAAGAGTTCGAAGAATGGTCATAAAGATGCTCACTGAACTCAAGAAAAAAAAAAAAAGGATGAACACAGTAAGAACTTCAACAAAGAGAAAATATGAGGAAGTACCCAACACAGAAGTCACAAAGCTGAAGAATTTGACAATTGAACTGAAAAATGCACTAGAAATGTTCAGTAGCAGACTAGATGATACAGAACAAATAATGGGTGAACTGGAAAACAGGGCAGTGGAACTCACATAAGCAGAGCAGCAAAAAGAAAAAAAGAACTTTAAAAAGTGAAGATAGCTTAAGGGACTCATGGAACAGCATCAAGTGGAATAACATTTGCATTGTAAGGCTCCCAGTAGGAGAAGAGAGAGAGAAAGTGGAAGAACACTTATTTGAAGAAATAATGACTGAAAACTTTTCTAACCTGCGGAAGGAAACAGACATCAGACCCAGGAATTCCAGAGATTCTCAAATAAGATAAACACAGAGAGACTCACAACATGACATTAAAATGTCAAAAGTTAAAGGTAAAGAGAGAATCTTAAATACAGCAAGAAAAAAAAAAAAAACTAGTTACATACAGGGGAACACCCACAAGGCTATCAGCAGATTTCTTAGTGGAAACTTTACATGCCAGGAGGGAGTGGCATAATATAATCAAAGTGTTGAAAGTAAGAAACTTCCAACCAGGAATACACTACCTGGCAAGGTAACCATTCAGAATTGAAGGAGAGATAGACTTTTCCAACAAGCAAAAGGTAAAAAAGTGCACCTCCACTAAACCATCCTTAAAAGAAATGTGAAAGGGACCTTTTTAACACGAAGAAAATGTATGAAAGTAAAAGTCCCACTGGTAAAGGTAAATATATAGTAAAGGTAGCAGAATAATCACTTATAAAGTTAGTATGAAGGTTAAAAGAGAAAAGTAGTAAAAAATTACTATAACTGCAATAATTAATTAAGGGATACACAAAATAAAAAGATGTAAAATGTGACATTAACAACATAAAATGTGGTAGAGGGGAGTAAAAATGCAGGGTCTTAGAAAGCATTCAAACTTGCACTTAAAGTAGACTGTTATATATATAGCCTGTCATATGTGAGCCTCATGGTTAGCCAGGTTAACCATGAATCAAAAATCTATAATAGGTCCACAAAAGATAGTGAGAAGGGAATCTAAGCATAATACTACAGAAAGTCATCAAACTAGACTTCTTGTGGTGACCATTTTACAATATATACAAATGTTGAATTATTATGGTGCACACCTAAAACTAATATAATGTTGTATGTCAATTATACTTCAGTTTTAAATATTACTTCCTTAAAAGGTTGTAGATAGATACATGGTTGATCCCATCAGAGAGCTCTTGGTAACTCCATATTAGTATCTTTAAAACTCATGTCTTTTCTTCCTTAATAATTCCACTAGAAGCCATGTGACTTGATTTTAAAGTGATGAGAACTTCTTCTTTAGGACCTCTTTTGCTTTGCTGGGTAGACCCTTTCTTTAGTATGAAATGATCATACTGTGATGTGTTTCTGTTTCCCTCCTTCCCCATTTTAACTTTGGTTTTCTATGGACAGGAAGCATGGCTAGGCACAGGAAAGAGCTGCTTCATTTTTTTTTATTGTAAACTGCACATAAACACAGTTACTTTATCCTAAGCACCCAGACACATAACCAAATACTTCTTCCTGTTAGAATTAACTTTCTTTACAGTTACTTCTCCTGCCTTTGAACATATGCAATTGTTAGGAAGGCGAATCAAAATGTTGTCAATTTACTTTAAAAATGAAAAAAATGCACATAAACATATTATAGATATCAATTTATCTGAATTTAGTAGACAATTAGCGGACTAAACCACCATCTTGATACTCCAAATTATATTACTTCATATCTGCATTAATTTTGCACTCTATACTTTTAAAGTTAATCCATATTTCTTCTTTAACTTATGAATGAATTGTGGAATCCTTTCAGAAGACTATTATCCCTTTTTAAATAGTCAGTCGAGCATTCTTTCTATTGCTTCTATCTTCAGGTTTATATTTCTTTTCCAGGCCACCCTTTCATTAGATATTTCAAAACAAAATTCACTCTTCCATTTTCTGTTTTCAGGCATGATCTCAGCCCTTCTGAAGCTGCTGGATTAATATTTTAAGGTTTCTTTTAGCAGCTTTGCGTTGACTATTGACATCTGAAAACTTGAATGCCATATTCAACACATTTCTATGTTGTTGGGGTTTTTTTCGAGAATTCCTGGACACCTCTTCCACTGCTCCTTTGCTTTCTTTGTCTTAATAATCATCTTCTATTCATTCATTATTGATTTTATTCATTTATTATTATCAGGATCCAGCCATTAGACAGGGCCCCGTTGGCCCAGTTTGGGCACATTTTCATATCTAAGAAACAGCGTTCATTGGTTATAAGTAACTAAATAGTAACTCAAATTTCTACTTACAGTCTCTCAAAAGATGTTAAAGGAAATCCAATTAATAAACTACAGCAACACTTCCTACACTCATCTTTCCTCTCCTCTCCAGTCTTCTCAAACCATCCCATCCATCTGCTGCCCAGACAGCCTTAGAGTTTTGAGCCCCAATGCGCTGACATCCCTATTTCCTAAACCAGCTTGAGTGACCTTGGTATTCGCTTATCTCTTCCTTTTCCTCCCTGCCTCATCAGTCCAAACTGGTCTTAAGAAGTAAACAAGAGGGACGCCTGGGTGGCTCAGTTGGTTAAACCGCTGCCTTCGGCTCAGGTCATGATCCCAGCGTCCTGGGATCGAGTCCCACATCGGGCTCCTTGCTCAGCAGTGAGCCTGCTTCTCCCTCTGCCTCTGCCTGCCACTCTGACTGCCTGTGCTCGCTCCTGCTCTCTCTCTGACAAATAAATAAATTAAAAAAAAATCTTAAAAAAAAAAGAAGTAAACAAGAGGGAGAAGCTGAGTGGAAAGTAAAAATACAAAAAATGTTTTTGACTAGCAGGAGGTCATAAAAAGAAGACTGGGAGCACTTACATATACATTTTGTCACTGTCATCCATTCACCCATTGTCTACTAAATACTTAATGTCAACTAAGTATGGTGGGGATTCAAAATTGAGCAAGATACTGTCTTTGCCTTTGAGAAGCTTACAAAATTAGTGACTGTATGTCTGCTGTAGCTTCTCCCTGTCCATCACACTAAATTTTGAAGTTCTTTTGATCGTCTTGGGAATACCCTTGCCAAACATGATCTCTTTGTCCTTATAAAACAGTTTTTTGTCCTTATAAAGCAGATTCCATTCTCACAAGGAAAAAGGATGGAAGATATAACTGGGCCTGGATCATAACTTGAGTCTCTGTGCTGTGTACTCTTCATTCTTTTTCATTAGATGCATCCTTCTTTCCCCTTCCCAAAGGAAGTTTCAGGGAAGTTGACTGTTCTGTTGGAGGTACTGGGACCTCTTTCTCATCACCCCATGTCCTACGCCGGTGACCTGGTTTTGTGTTATCTCTTGTGTATACTGACATCCTTTATTTTTAGACCATTAGGCTACAAGTGAAAGCTGATTCAGGAGCTGCCACTTTTTTTTTTAATTTTAGGCCCCTTCTTTCACATTCTTCAATCTTTCAGATTCACATATGAAACATCCATTTCTAAGAAAAAAATATCATTAGTCTAGTCTTTGTTTTACCACTGTTTTGGTATAATAAAATAAGTTCAACAGGTAGTTGTTAAACATCTTAGTAACTTAGGCATAGTACTGGGTGTTATGGATACAAAAAACAATGTAGGTAATAATAAAAAAATACATGAAATTTATTGAATGCTTACTATTCTTCCAAGTATTATTCTAAGTACTTTACTTTTATTAATTGCTTATTTGTATTGTTATATTCTAAGCATTTTATTAATGTAACTCTGTATTAGACTTTTTCAGAGGAATAGGATATATATATATATATATGTATATATATATATATATATATATATAAAGAGGTTTATTATGAGGGATTGTCTCATGTAATTATGGAAGCGTAACCCATACTGTGTACTTCTCGGTATGGAGAAGTCCCACAGCCTGCCATCTACAGGCTGGTGGCGCAGGGAAGCTAGTGGTGGAGCTCCAGTCCAAATCTGCAGGCCCAAGAACCAGGAGACCCAATGGTGTAAGTCCTTGTCCAAGTCCAAGGCCCAAGAACCAGGAAAACTAAAGTCCAAGGGTAGAAGAAGATGGATGTCCCAGATCAAGCGAAAAGTAAATTTGCCCTTTCTCTGCTTTTTTGTTCTTTTGGGGCCCTCAATGGATTATGGTGCCCACCGCATTGGTAAGGGATATCACTTTTACTCAGTTTACCTATTCAAATGCTAATCTCTTCTAGAAACACCCTCACAGACACATCCAGAAACAATGTTTTACCAGCTACCTGGGCATCCTTTAGCCCAGTCAACGTGACACATAAACTTAACCCTTACGAACTCTATGAGATAATAACTAAAAGAAAGACAGAGAGGGTAGGTAACATGCTCACGTTTACATAGCTAACAAGTGGTAGAACCAGGATTTGAACTGAGGCAGTGTGATTTCAGAACACATGCTCTCAACTCTCACACTTTAATGGAAAATGAATTAGACTCAAAAGACTCATTCCTTTCTTTAGGAAGCTTATACTCTGGTGATCGAGGCAGGTAGGAGACATCAAACATCATTTCAATGACATGATTGCTAAGATATGGACATGCACAGGATGTTGTAGCTTTCCTTCCTCCTGTCTTCACTACCTATGTGTACTGATTCCCAAAAGATCATTCTGGTGGTTGGCTATCACTTCTTACTGAGATATAAAGAGGGGGTTAATTGTGAGTTGTGCTATCTTCCTGAGCATATGTCTGACACTTATTGGAGAGTTTGTCAAGGATGACTTAGGCCAGTAGATCTTACCCAGAATGGAGGTGGGATATTTGGCAATATCCGGAGACATTTTGATTGTCACAGCTGGGAAGGGCTACTGGTCTCTAGTGGGCAGAGGCCAGGAATGCTGCTGAACATCCTACAGTGCACAAGGACAGCTCCCACAGCAGAGAATTCTCTGGCTTAAAATATCAATAGTGACAGGGCGCCTGGGTGGCTCAGTGGGTTAAAGCCTCTGCCTTCGGCTCAGGTCATGATTCCAGGGTTCTGGGATTGATCTCCGCATTGGGCTCTCTGCTCAGCAGGGAGCCTGCTTCCCTTCCTCTCTCTCTGCCTGCCTCTCTGCCTACTTGTGATCTCTGTCAAATAAATAAAAAAATAAAATCTTTAAAAAAATATATCAATAGTGCCAAGGTTGGAAAACACTGATCTGGGCTATCTATTGTCACTACTTCTATTAATTCACATGGAAGCAAGTAGCAGAATGAGACCAAGTCTAGAATCTATGTCTGGTGATTTTAAAATCCTGAAGAGAATGTCCTGCTGGGCTGCATGCTCTGAGAGGCAAAGCCTCCACCTGCATCGCTGATGCCGGAGCCTCTCACGGTGCCAGGCACATAGTGGTTGCTCAAATACCATTCCTGGCACTGAGTTGGTTATGTCCCAGGGAAGACAGTGTGCGGAATGGACCAACCAGAAGTGCTGTGGCCAGGAATGCTGAAGTATGTCTGCCCATGCACTAGGCACAGGGTCTGTGCTCAATGGACTGTTGAAGGCAGAGACGGGTGGTGGGAAGGATTGATAAATAGAAACTCGAAAGACACAGGTATTTTGTCTTTTGACAGCTGAAGAGAATGTTGGAAAGGGTAGATTTGTGGAAAGTGAATAGCTCAATGTATACATGATGTTGAACAATATGACCGAGGTTCTGTGTGACAGTAGAGGAGGCCAGAGTACTATAGGTTGTATTTCTTTTTCCTCTACAGGTAGCTTCTTTGCACTGTTCTTTCCCAGCCTAGCTATCTCCCCTCCTTGTTCTTCTCCCTCCACAAAGATTCAACACACCTCCTCTCGTCTTGCATCTTCCTTGCCGTCATCTTTTCTTTTCTTTGCCTTAACCAAACAAGGTTTGGGCACCCTCATGAAAAAAAAAAA
>ML101214.1:60855-78984 GCA_003697995.1 Taxidea taxus jeffersonii | reverse complement strand
GCAGCTGAAAACGTGTCCTTGCTACTGCGGTCAGGCTTGGTCAGCCCAAGCCTCGTTCTCCCAGGGTCCAGGCCACTCCCCCACCTCCCCGGGCTGTCAGTCAAACACCTGTAGCTGATAAGCGCCCCCTAACGGCCCAAAGTCAAGAAGTGCTCTGCACAATCAGTGCCCGAATCAGAAAACTGGAACGGCAGCACAGACTGCACACTGAGCAAATTTAAAACGTCAGGGAGCAACACCTGGTTCCCCTCCTGGAGGGGCTGAAATCCCGCAGGGTCCACGCGCCGACCTCCCTGTCACCCATGGAATAGAGAAGGCCCCAGGCCAGGGAAGGTCACCTGCTCTCCCCAAATCAGGGTCCTAGAAGAACAAACACTTCTCAACACCCCGTTTTAGGACTAAAAACAGAAACAGCAGGAAGAAACAAACATCCCCAAACTTGAATTCAACATGCGTGTCAGCATCTAGGGCCTCGTTCTGCCCCAAAGGGCCTTGGGATGTGGCCAGCTGGGGCGGCTCCTTACACGGGAACGGCCAGCATTTTACGGCTAAGACCCGCTACGCCTAAGAAAGAGTGACCCCCCGTGCAGCTGCCTGACAAGAAAGAGGTTGATTTCGGAACCCCAGGGGGCAGGGGGCATCCTGGAGAGGGAGCAGGGCCCACAGAGTCCTGGGGGCTGGACATGCAGCCCGCATCAGCTCTGTAGTGCCAGGATTGCCAGCGGCCCGCCCTTTTCCCAGGTGCCTCCAGATGCTGGGGCCACCTTACCCAGATGGTGCTGGTCCCTGTCCGAGGGGGAGGTGTTGGACAGGGAGCTGAGGTTGGAGGACGGCCGGGAGCCCCCGCGCTCTGCCTGTGCCTCGTGCAGATCCTGCAGAAGCTTCGCTGTCTCATCCAAGTTCAGGTGGCCGTCGTCAGTTTCCAGCTCCTTCTTCACTTTCCCTGTGCGAATGGCAAACGGACATCAGGCACCCAGCGGCCTGGGCCAGCGCTGCACGACGGCCTGGTCTCTCCCTCACTGCTCTGCACGCGCAAGACAGACGACACGCGTGAAGATGGGGAACGCAAGGAAGCCTGGAGAACAGGGCGAGACCGCTGGAGTGGACAAGAATCCAGGGAGCAATTTCACAGAGCTGTCGTCCCACCGGTGTAAAGCAGCAGGGAGCAGGACGGTGTGTGCTCGGGGCCAGGACAGGGCACAGGCCAGAGCCAGGGGGGACCGGGCTGTGGCAGGCTGAGAGCTGGTGAAGATGGGCTGCCTGGCGAGCTCCCAGGCCCAGGCCAAGACGGACCTGTGTGTCCATGGGAAGGCACAACCCCACCAGGGAGTTCACACACGTCTGCAACAACCCGCAGCCTAAGTCTGCAGGAAGCTGTGGCCCAGTGGGAGGACTACGTCCCCCCGCGCTGAATGTGGCTCGGGACCACCTTAAGAACACTCAAGCAAAACACGGACAGGGTCTGATGGCTCCATGTTCCTGACAGGCCCTCAGATGAGACCCAGCACTCTCCAAGGCGTGCGAGCCAACACCGCGCCGACCACCGGCCGCAGAGCTGCGGTCTGTGGGGAGGGGGGCATCCCGAGGACGGCGGCCAGGCTCCTAGAACAAGGGCATCAACCCCGTGCCCCCAGGGACCGCCCGGCAGACCAGGGCAGCACCGGGACAAGAACACAGGGAGCGCTTCCTCCCGCCCGATGACATGAGCGCGCACCCAACACAACGTACCCAGGGAGCTGAGCGCAGAGATGTCCAGAGAGGCATCTGAGTAGGACTTCATTGACATGAAGTCCAAGACGGAGCTGCCGTCGCCCAGCGAGTCCCCAGCCTGCGGGAGACAGGTAGAGACCAAGCAAAAGAGAAGAGACGTCACCGAGCGGGAGTTAACACGAGCCACGGAGCCTGTGGGAGCGCCAGGAGCACCCGTGTCTGCAGCCGAGGGTGGGACAGGCCTCCACGTCCATGCCAGGAGGCCGGCCAGACCACGCCGTCCAGTCCACGCTGCAGCCACAACCACTGGGGGTGAGCTCAGGACTGGGTGCCCTGAGGGACCGTGCGGCAGGCCCCTGCCACAGGGAGACGCGCGGGATCTGAGGCGCATGCGGCTACTTCTCGGGACCACACCTGACGGCACGGCGGCCGCCCAGCCGGCATGTTCTCCGTCCTCCTGCGGCCGCCCCAGGCTCTCCCGACCCCGTCCAGGTGTCGAGTCCCTGCTCTGCGCCATCGCAGAAACAGCGCGTGCTGCTCGAGACCTACTCCCCAGCACGCGCAGACCGCCCGGCCCGTCTGCTGCTCAAGAGAGAGGACGTGAGCCACCGTACGGCTGCTTTTACGATAAACGCAGAGGGACCATCTCTGGTACGTTAAGGGAGACAGACCACCTCAGACCCCGAGGACTTCAGCGTCTGCCAATCACACTCCGACCCTGGTGCCGGATCCTGTCCCTGCCGGAAAGTTACCGTGCGGCGACAGCACGCTCCCCGCCACAGCCCGGGGGACGGTCTCTTCAGCACATGGTTACAGAGCGGAAGTCCGCATCACGGCAGAGGCAGACATCTGCGGGCCTGGCTCGTGCAGGCCCATTTCCCACGTCCCCACTCCCCCTCACCCCCCCAGAGCTTGAAGGCTCACACAGGGCCCCCACCAGCCCGGACAGCAGGGACAGGTGTCCACCTCCACCCAGTGCCTCACAAGAACATGGGAAGGAGGAAGCTGCGGCTCCTGCTACTGAGTAAGGGGTCACCGGGCCTGTGAGCCCTCTCCCGCCAGACTGCCTTCTCTGGGCCCGAGCCCCCTCCTGCTGGGCTGTCTGTCCAGGTGGTCCGATAATTTGCTACTTTCTCCAGACTTCCACAAGGGCCACCCTCTCCACGTGGAGGCGCCACTGGGACGACGGAGGGAGAGCCGGGCTCCCGGCTCAAGACGGCCTAGAGCGCAGACGCCACGCGGGACCCGGGCTCCCAGCTGCGACACGTCTGCCTGACCCACAGACCCTGAGTGGGGAGCTCTGCTGCCCCTCAGGCATGGCCACACTAAGGGACGCACCTGCGGGGAGACACCACGCCACCCTTGCTGCTCCGTCGCTCAACGAGCCCCACCCGATGGGCACCTGCCGCACCTCCATCCCCCGAGGCCAGATAGCCTCTGTGACCCAGGCCCCACGCCCGGCGCGCCAGCTCTGACACAGGGGCTGCGTTCAGAGCCTGCTGTCAACAGGCTCACTCCCAAAGGAGAGGCAAAATGGGGAAACCAAGGCCGGACCACGACGAAGTTCCCTCAGATCCCGTCTCCTTGAGTCCTGGGGGCTCCCTAAGGACATGGATCCGCCAGGCTGGCCTCCCTGCTGAGTGTGCAGAGCACGTGCACCCGGCGGACAGCCCCCAGGACCTGCTGGGAGGCCCACCAGGACCCGCCGCACCAGGAACGAAGCTTGCTGCTCGCGCGACAGGCCCAGCAGGCCCTCCGGCCCCGGCGAAGACAGAGCCCTCAGCACGGCCACAGCTCCGCGGCCACTGCGTGTGGCCTGGAGAAGTGCTGTGGCTTTGCCCCGGTCACCCAAGCCACTAAGGAATGAGGGCAGAGGAGACGACCACCTATTGAGTTTCTCAGGAAACACCGCACGCCCCTCTTCTCGGCCGTCCCCCAACGTCAGGGGCTGAGCGTGACCGCTCCCCAGGGAGACGCTCACAGCTGGGTTCTCGCTCACGCGGCTGTACAACCCACCTTCACGTCGTCTGGAGGCTTCGCCGGAACATTCCGCCTCTGTAAATCAAAACAGGTGAGTAGTCAGTTTTCCCAAAGCAGTTTTGGAAAGAACAATTCGCTTGTGTCACGTACACGCGAATGAATTGGTTTGTTCGCTACGGCTGGGGTCGTCCCTGTGAATCAGAGCTGGGCCGCGCCCGCGTCCATGGAGCAGAGCCGGCGCGAGGCAGCCAACTTGCTCCGGGGGGGCCGGTGCACACGGTCCCCGCTGAGACCCCGCGGGGCTGAGGGCCCCGGGCGAATCCTGCAGGGCCGGAGAGCAGGGAGAGCGCACCCCAGCCGCGCCTGCGCGCCCAACAGCTGCCGCCAGTCAAATCGGACCCCGCACCCTGTGTCTCCGGGGCCACACGGGAGAATCAGGCCTGGGGGTTTGAGCAGTCGCACCCCCGACGGCCGGGCTACAGGGCCGCGCGCCCTTCTCAGGTGCGGGACGCCGAGACGCTGATGCTTGAACCCAACTGCGTGACCACAGCCCGAGCGGGACCCAAAGTCACCTGGGGCCACAACCATGGGGCCACATTCTGTGGGGGACACCCAGCCACATGTGACCCCCGTGTGGCGAGCACAAGCCCAACCTCACTGTCCTACGGTCTGGCAGAAGCGTCACCTTCTAAAGAGCCTGGCTGCGTGCGCGGGCCAGGCAAGCGTTCGGCGGGCAGACTTCCGCACCGGAGATCTTTGGCCTGTGCTGACGTTTTGGAAATTCGCCAGCACCGCGATGTTCCTGAACGTAAGTGGAACAGAAGGTATCGCCACTATCTGAGTGTCCCGCTCCAGGCAGCACAGAGCACGAAGACAGCTCAGACACCGTGCCCAGGGCCGGCCCCGGGAGCAGCTCCCAGGCCGCGGTACAGGACCGCACCCGGAGCACCGCGAGCGTTCACGGGCCGGCGGGGCCGGGTCTGGAGGGGGGGACGCAGCTCCTAGAAGGAGCTCCACGAATCCGGGAAGGATAAACCCAGCTGACCCTAACCCATGCACACGCAGACGGGACCCCGCGGGGCCGGGCATGCCCGGGGACACACGGCCCAACTCCACCCGCCGGGGCAAAGCCCTCCCTGAAGCCAGGGAGACCCCGGAAGGGCCATTCCTTACATCGGGGCCAAACTCACCCAGCTCCAAGGCCACCTAAACCCCCCTGACAAAGCTTAAAAACAAACCCCAAGAAACGAGGAGACTCACAAGGACTCTGCCAAAATGAACACTGGTGTTCTTTAACGGAACACAACGAAGCCAGGACCAGCCTTGCCCAGCAGCAACAGGACGTGATCACAGGCTGAAGTCCAACTTCCCGCAGCCAACGGGACTGAATGCCAGCACACGCCTCCAGTAACAAATCTCGGACAAAAAACGTTTTTTACTTTAACGCACGATCCGAATGAACCAACGAAGCACTGTGACGTTCCATCTTTTGTACCGGCCGCTACGGTCCTGCTTGTACCTTCCCATCACGTCTAAGTTCCGACGAGCCACAGCGAGACTCGCGCCAGCCGCTCGCAGCTGCTGGCGGCTCGGTCCACACGGCACGGTCAACGGCGCGGCACCCGGGCCCCCCGCCGCCGAGCAGCGACGGAAATCGGACAGCGGATGCAGAAGCGACAGAGAGGAGCGCGGAGAGGACTTCAGAGGCCGCCGTGGGATGTATTAGAGATCGGTGCAAACACCGAGAGGAGATCAGAACAGAGTGAAGCGCGGAGGCAAGAAAGACCCGGGCAGAGCGTAGACGAACGCAGCCCCGGATTGAGAGGTTCCGGGGCAACGGCAGATGTGGACGTGGCACTTCCCACGTCACGTGACTGGAGCCACGGCTCCAGAACCCAACTCCAAAGGGGGGAGACAGGAGAGACAAGGAACAGAGCATTGCAGACGCAGACTGGGTCGGGATCGCTAACGTGGGCGGAAGTCCTGGACAAATGACGGCCGTGGAAGGGCCGTGGGCGGAAACGGCGTTTGAGGAAATAACGGACAACGTCTCCCGAGCCGACGAAGACCGCGCGGATGGGCGCAAGAAGCTGGGCAGCCGGTGAGCGGAGAGCACGGAACGGCACGGGCCACGAGCCGCCGCACGTCGCTACGCGGGCTCGTCGAGAAGCATCCGCGGCGGTGCTCAGTCAACCTCCTCCGAGGCCGGAAGAGCGAACACGCGGGCCTCGCGGGCGTGTAAGGTCTGCGGCGCCCCTCTCGTTTAGGCCTCTACGGAAAGCAGAACAGGCGGAGCTCGCGGGCCCCCGCCTGCCGGTCCTCGATGGGCCCGGAGCACCGGGACAAGTGGAGGGCACAGGTGAAAGGGCCACAGGCACTTCGGAGA
Source organism: Taxidea taxus jeffersonii (assembly GCA_003697995.1). Taxonomy (NCBI): domain Eukaryota; kingdom Metazoa; phylum Chordata; class Mammalia; order Carnivora; family Mustelidae; genus Taxidea; species Taxidea taxus. The sequence goes on along the minus strand of ML101214.1, from coordinate 72,908 downwards.
CAGTGCGCTCAGGCACCTTCTCAAGTGGCCGGGAAGACACCCCCCGATTCCGGAGCCAGGGAAGGCGGTTCCAAAGATAAAGGAAAAATAAAAACGTTTTTCAGACACAAAGAAGCTGAGCGAGTCCACTGTCAGCCAAGTCTACGGCAGAAGAAATGTTATTAAAGGAGGTTCCTCAGAACGAAGGAAGGCGACAGCGGACGGAGGAAATCCGGGCACACGTGAAGTTCTCACGCTGCCCCCAAACAGCGAATACACGGTCCACAGACGCAACTTTCTTTTTCAAGTTTTTCTGAAAGAAAATTAAGTGCTTACAGCAGAAAACATGAAAATAAAGAGTGAGTAAGGGCGGGACAGCCAGCAAGCACCACGTCGGTCGGACGGGCTCCTGCGATGGCAGCGGCGCCACGGGCGGGCACCAGGGGCACGTGTGTGCCCAGCAAGGGGCCGGCGCGGTGCACCCACCTGCCTCAGCTGGAAGAGCAGTCGCGAGTGGTCCCCGCCGGTGATCTGGTCCAGCAGGTCATCCACCAGCTTCCTGCTGTAGCTCCCCGCGTCCTTCACAAACTCCTGCAGGCTGGGGGGCCACGAGGGGACAGCGTCACACAGGCGCCGCGTGCTGCGCCGTCCAGCTCCTGGCACAGGCGCCGGCCCCACAGGCGGCCCTTACGAGGGTGGCACACCTCCCGGACACAGTTGTGGGGAGGGGTTGGGAGTCTTCATCAGACCTTTACAGCGGCCCACGACCCAAAAAGATTAAAAACATCTCAAAAGAAGGTTATCTCTAAATACAGCGAACGACAGCGTACACGCACCCGCCGTGCACACGCGGGCCCCCAGCTGAACCCTGCGCGCACTTCTGAGCCCCGCGTTCCCAAACGAAGCGAGCCAAGGGCCGCCAGGGCAGAGCGACTAGAGAGAAAGCGGCTCACGGCGCTGCCCCAGGTTGACGGAAGGAAACAACCCGCACGGAAACGACTCGCACCACTGAGAGCCGCTCGAGGCTCAACCCGGTGTCTTGCACTATTTCCATGGAAAAAGCATAACTTTATCTTTTTTGTTTTGTTTGGATTTAGAAATGTAAGTAGACTGAGGAGAGGCGCTCGCAGTGGCAGCAAGTCCCTGCTCGCACAGCCTGGAACTCGGTTCGATGTTTGGGTCGCGGGACGCTAAAGAAAATAAACAAATAAAACCAAAACGTTTCAAAAGGAGGCAGAGAACAAAAGCCGAAGTCCTAGCATCCAAGCCTGGGCAAAGGCTCCGCAGAGCTCCCAGCTGCCTGAGCGTCACACCAAGGGGGGAAGGGCTGCTCGCCTGGACGGGACACCTCGACGCCGCCCGAGTCTCCACCAGCAGCATTTTAGAAGAAACCACTGAACCGAGGTGTGCAGGGAGCAGGGTGCAGCCGGAACCCTCACAGGGTGGTCTGCACGTGCCTGGGAACAGCACATGGGGGAGGCAACGCGGGGATGCCAGCAGGAGCGCGGTCTGCCCGCCTCCTCGCGCTGCCCACATGACTGCGACTGTCGCCGTCTGCACCCAGAGTCCGGATGTGTTCCAGGAGCTGGCGCCGGAGAAGGCCACCACGGTCTGGGCACCCTGTGCCGCCCGAACGGAAGGCAGCTGTTGTCCCCGGAGGGCTGTGACAGGGCAGTGGCGTGAAGGAGAGAATCACCACTCAGGACACCGTCCTCGACTACAACACACTCCCTCCTGGGTTTTCCACTTCTACTCGGATCTCACAAAACCTGGTCAGGCCCTCCCTGTAGTGACAACCAACGATTTTTAAAATAGACTCTGTGTTCTGTTTCAGACCAAACAAAGATCTAACATGGGAAAAGTCCATTTCTTAGAGGTCAGCAGAACTTTACTCTCCTCCTGGACGACCAAGAAAATTCTGTAAGCGTAACCCACTTCTACCTGGCACGCAAAGCAGAACAGTACACACGGGAACAGTCCACGAAACACAGTCCTGCGCCTCCGGTCTGAAAAGCACATCTCGTCCACTGTGAGGGACCGACTGTGGCCCATTCTCCTTATGCTGGGCTCTGGCCCCAGAACCTCAGAACATGACTGTGTCCAGACACAGCGCCTTGAAGAGGTGATAAGTCAGAGTGAGGTCTTCCAGGAGGGCCCTGACCTGTTCTGACTGGTGTCTTTAAAGGAAGCGGACAGCAGGACACAGACTCACCCAGAAAGACAGCCACATGAGGACGCAGGAGACCACGGCGTCCACACACCAAGGACAGGCCTCAGGAGGACCCAGCCTGCCCGCGCCTGGCTCTCCCGACTGCCAGCACAGGACCACCGCACAGTAGTGCCTGCCCCTCCAGCCATCGGGCCCGCAGGGCTCTGTTCTGGTGGCCCAAGCAGAGCTGCGCAGCACGAAGCTGCGTTGTAACAAAGTCGCGAAACCATGTGACATGCGCAGCACAGGTCACACAGACTCTTGTCCTCTACGCTACAGCCCCAGCTGTCACCTGAGCTTCAAGGTCAGCCTGCCACCCCCCGCCGGGGGTTTATGGGAGACCGCTCGGAGAGCTCGGCTGCTCAGACCTGCTGCTGGTGGCCGTGACCCCTCACGCACGCGGACACTGCCCACCTGGCACTAGGGGGCCGCCCCCGCCACGCCAGCCCCGCTCACCTCAGCGCACACTGCACGCCCGTCTCGTCTCCGTAGGCAGAGTAAAGCAGCTCGGTCTCGTCCGATTTCAAGTCGCCGAATACGGAATTGTGCGTCGACAGTGCGGTGGTGGCGCTGGACAGAAACGTCACTGAGAGCACAAGAGGGAGAGCACAGGCTGTGAGATGCCCCCAGCACGAGAGGCGCCCCAAGGCGAGGCACCCCCTGCCCTGCCGTCCCGTGCTGCCTCCTGCGTGCGGCTGCCAGGCCCCGCGACAGCCTCGCTGCACAGCGCAGGGAGCCGTCTGCGTTCTGCAGGGGCGTGGGCACCAGGCTCCCATGCCACCGCGGACAGCGCTGGGGACGGAGCCTGCAGAGGGATGCAGGTGCCCACCGAGGGCACGTCAAGGGGGTCAGAAGGTCCGTGTGCCCTGAGGGAGGCATCGCTGGCACCCCCACGTGAAGTTAGGGCTTGAGAGGGGTGCTGTGGGGGAGCACTCCAGGCCTCTCCCCACTCAGTGCCAGGAGGACCAGAACATGACCAGGAAACGTCCCGGCACGGCCAGCTGTCCCCTGGGAACAAAACGGCTGCTTGCCCCGACACACCCCAACCAGCAAGCTGGCCACCACCGTCTGTCAGACAGAAGCAGACACCTGCACGCCAGGGCCTATCCCTCCCCAACTGTGCCCCCCCATACCCACCGTCGTTCCCTACACGCCCCTGCGTGCCCCTACCCAGCACCAGCGCGGCAGCCACCTACTCATTCTCACGCCCTCTCTTCAGATGACCTGAACTTCACTGCCCCTTCAGAGCCGACGTGGGGCCCTAAGCACAGCGGACGGGAAGGTCTCGGGGGAGGACTCAGGGTGCACACCTCTACCCCCACCTGCCCGCCTCACTTACCTTTGCCCCTTCTCTCGTCTTTGAAGCCCAGCGTGGTGAAGCCGGGAAGCAGCTTGCTGGAGAGTGAGCTCAGGTCCACGGGGTGGGTCTCCTCCTCTGCAAAGGGGACCAGACTGTGAACGGGCAGCTCAGGGCAGCTCCCGGCCCCCAAGTGCCACACGAGGGCACATGGCAGAGGGCACAGGGACTCTCCACAAAACCCACTAAAAACAAAATTACAGAAACCACTGCAAGTCTCAAACCGTCACTTTCTCTAAGCTAGACGTTACCAGCCCATCTGTCCTCCCACAGAGAACGATGGCACTCATGTCAGCCAAAGGCAGCGGGTGGCCAGCGGGCACATGGGTCCCCGTCAGAGAAGGCTAAGCGCATTGGCCTCCCCAGTGCTGCACCAAAGACCACTGCCAGGCGCCCCAGGTCAGGGGAGAGGTCCCACACCCAGGAGACCAGGAACAGTGGAGAATATTTCGTCCTCCTTTGTGTGTGACAAAATGTATCCCCGTGCAAGTGAGCTTGGCTTTTCTTCAATGCACAAGCCTTCGAGACACTTTTCGGAGACGGAGGAGTGTGTCAGCGCTGCTTGGAATGCAGAGAGGACCGCACAGCTGAACGGGTCCATCTGTGTCTCCACCTAGGTCTGCCTTAACACGATTACCAAACATGCTATTTCTTCTAAAGCTCCCTCATGTCAGGGACCGTCGGGCAGAAGAGCTCCGACCAGGACTTCTGCCCCCATGGACGAAGGCCCGCTGTCCATCTATCACTCACAGGTCGCGTCAAGGGTCACGAACAGGAGCACGAAACCAGACGGGCCCATTCTCTCGCTTTATCACTGGGGCCACGCTCTGCCGGGGACATGCTCATCTCAGGTAACGAGGCTCTAAAACCCCCAGCAGCGCAGAGACCGAGAGCAGCACGGGGCTCGGAGACACCCAGCCCCGCAGGGGACCACGCACCATCGGCGTCCGGCTCGGTTGTGTTGACCACGCTGTAGAGCAGGCCGCCGTCCCCGTTCTTCCTCAGGTAGCCCATCTGCAAGAAAGCACAGGTGAGCGCCACCCCACCAGCAGGCCACGGCTGTGGCCGCCACGGAAACACCAACCACATGAAGGACTTCCGGCACGATCCAACGGGGAGGATGCCCGAAGGCCACGAAAGTCCTGGCTTCCCCGCAGAAAGGCTCCAGAGGCCCATCTCCTCCCGCCCGGACGTCCTGTCAGACCCGACCCATGTGCAGGATGAACTCAGGCTCCCTGGGACCCTTCTAAGGGAGCCTCTCCAACCGGAGGCTGGACCCAGAGACAAATGCTTTACGGGATGTCACAACAGGAACCAGGGGGACGGGAACGAGACCCTGGTCACCGGGTCACCAAGGGCCATGTCAGGGCACAGCCTGGAGGCTCTCTAAACCACAAGGGGCTCAGTTCCACTTCAAGACCATGCACCGAGCAAAAGCACTCCTCCTCTGCAGGCTACCAGGGAGGTGCAGGAAAAGGGGCACCTGCATGTCCGTGTGGGGAATGGGGGGAGAGTGGCCTTCGGGCTGGCACGCTGGAGCTCGAGTGCAGGGCTGGGAGGAGAGGGGAGGCAGGACAGGGGTCCGGCGCCACTGACCAAGTAACTGGCCAGGTTTCTTGCTGTGCCATTCCAACAGCAAATGGGAGGAGAGTGAGGTGGATGCAGTGCCAGGAGCACTGCTGGTGTGGGTGTGGACACATGCTTCTGGCCAGTACACACAGATCAGCACGGGGTCTTCCCGACTCCACGGAGGGTCCCATCCGGTGCCCAGGGCAACCTGCAGACCCCAGGGCTGGGCACCACAAGGGTGCAGGCCAGCGGGCCCAGCAGCACACCACCATGAGCTACACACAGAGTGCCAACCTCCACACCAGAAAGGCTTAAAGGCAGTACAGAGAAGCCGACCTCAGCAGGTCTCACATAACGTCAGTGCTCTGAGTTCTTTGTGTACTACTCGATACGCGTTTTAAAGACTTCACGTGGGAAAAAGGACGCGCCGTCGTAACGGTTTTTTACATATGGTACGTGCTGACATAAAACTGGACATCCCGGGTCTAGCAAGAGGTACCAGGATTAACGTCCCCTCTGCCCTTGGTATAATGACTACCCGGTGTAAAACTTCACACAGCACCGCCGCTGTCTCTACTGGGCATGCCGACCTACTCCTGCAGCAAAAGGTGCTCAGAGGACGGTGGGGCCCTGCCCTGAGGCCCAGCAATTGCTGGGATGGCTCCCATGGCCCACACCCGGGGCACACAGAACCCCTGGGCAGTGCAGCGACGTGGAGATGGAGCACACCAGGAGAAGGTCCCTGCTGCAGCACAGAAGCCTGGTGGGCCCAGCCTCCACCAGCGGCGATCATCCCACCAAAGCGTGAGGCCATCCAAGGGTGTCCACACACGACACACGGCTCCCGGGAGGGTCCTTTCGAGGTGCCCCTGGAGGTCCCCTCCCCCCAGGAGATGAAGCCAGGGACGGGAGCCAACACGACCTCGTAATGCCCACGGCATTAGCAGGAGGCAGCCCCACCCGGCCCTCCCGCCACTACCTTGCCCCCTGGGAGGAGCCGGCTGATCCTGTCCCGGGCCTCGTCAGCCGCGTGCTCCACCAAGGCCAGCACGTGCTCCTCCGCTGTGCTGTCGGTCAGGCTGCAGGCATTTCCTTCTGGCTCGAACATGCAGCTACAAGGCAGGAACAGCACACGAGTCACCAGGAGGCCGGGGTACGCACTGCTCCCACCTCCCTGGGGCCAGTCCCTCAGCCTCAAGGCCACCAGGGGCTGGCGGCACGACGCACGCCTTAACCCTGGCCTTTCGGCATACCAGACACGTCTTCTAAGAGCAAGACAAACCCAAACGGCCACAAGACGTTCCTCACCTGTAGTCACTCTAAGAGCCACTTGATGGGAGTCTTACTACCTGTCCAGAAGCTCACAGACCTACAGTGTCACTTGAAGCACCATCAGGAAAAGGGGCAAAACTGTGTGGAGGGCGCAGCACCCACACCCAGTGTGAGTGAGGGACACAGGCCGTGAGGCCCCAGGGACATCCCAAGCCTCCAACACGTGGCCACGAGCCCCACGTGAGGGAGTTCTGTACTTCAGTCAAGGGTTGCTCGGTGTAGCACGCAAGAGTGGCCTCTACTGTGGAAGGTTCTAGAAGCAAATGGACAGACCCCTTCTATGACGCTGTGGGAGCAAACCCTGCCTGGGGACCCTGAGCCTACAAGAAGGCCCTCCCTCTGGCGCGGGTGTACAGCTGCAGGAACGGAGGGCTGGGGGGTACGATGAGAAAGCAGCCCCACTCCCACACACATAGCCTGCCCAACGCAGCACAGTTAAGTCCAAAGCCAAGGACAGCCAGGCCAGGCCACCAGCATGCATCCCGCACAGAAGGGAGCCTCCTGGGAGTGAAGGGCCAAGTTATTCACAAATGACACGCACGTGTGAGGAGCTGTGGCCAGACAGGCTCCGGTGACACACCTAGGACAGAAGCCATGTGGGGCAGCAGAGACCATCCCACCTCTGGCGTATTATGTCCACCAGCGTGACAGTGACTCTCCTGCAGGACAAGTCCAAGCTGGTCCAGGTTGCCTACCGGCCACCTGGGAACACGTGAGGCGAGAGCTGGCCCCAGGCCCCGGGGGACTGTGCGCTCCCCCAGAGGCCGCGCCCGCTGCTCCAGGGCCATGGGCTCCAGCACAGGCTGCCCCTCGCCTGTCGTCCCGAGGCGCGTGTCCCACATACCACGAAGACACACTTCTCTTTACCTGATGACTTCTCTACTCGGCCTTTTGGATTTCCTGGCAGTTTCTACTTGTACGGGTGCCACTTCGGGAACAGGCTCCTCGACGGCTGTGTCTTCGCTGCCCAGAAGAGCTGCCTGCTGAGAAAAATCCATGTCCTGCATAAACGACATGCTGCGCTTCAAAGCTAGCAGCCGCTCCTGGAATCAGAAAGGACAGAGCGGCAGGGCTTTAGCTCCGCCTGCCGGCCAGGGCGCTGTCACGGGGGGTGGGGGGGGGGGGGGCCCGCAGCCTCACCTGGCCTGACAGCGGACTCCGCCGTGCTACCGTGGGGGGGTGGGGGTGGGGCTCACACCACAGGTGCAGCCAACTGGCCGGGAGTGCCAAGGGGACAGGCCCGAGGGCACAGGGCCGCACCTCACCTACGGGCTTGTCAGGCACAAGGCTCTGGTCCTAGATGCGTGACACATACAACCTGGCTGGTGGGACAGACCTGGGAAGCCACGCCAGACGGCCAACATCCCATCTGGTTCAGTGGGCAGCCACGTGAAACAGTTCACAGGCTGGCTGCAATCCAGTGAGACAAGACACCCAGGCTCAGATCAACAGATCCAGAATTTCCACCAACCCTACAGGAGAGCTTACAGCTGGATTGTGAGCAGGAGCAGAGGGGGAGTGCATGGAGGGGAGGCTGGCCTGGGATGTCTACCCTAGAGCAGAGGGGTCCACACCGCGGCCAGGGACAGATGGATGGAAGCGGGTCATTCACTGGGGGTAAGGTTCTGTTCAGGCATAAAAACACAGAGGAGAACTCTCGTTTCTGTGGCTCCGCGCCACCAAGGGCTTCTTACTTTGCTCATCATCTTAAAGCCCGCGTGAAGAATCTTCTTGGCTAACTTGTAGTACACAGTGTCTGGTCTGTTGTACGTCATGGCGTTATCACACATCAGCTTAAAATCTGCCTGGAAGAAGAAAAAAAAATTGTATCCATCCAATTCGAAATGCCACCAAGACATAAACTGGATTCCTGTCAAGAGGCTAAAAGTGAGGGCACCTGGGGGGCTTGGAGGTTAAGCCTGTGCCTTCGGCTCAGGTCATGATCTCAGGGTCCTGGGATCGAGTCCCACATCGGGCTCTGCTCAGAGGGGAGCCTGCTTCTCCCTCTCCCTACTTGTGATCTGTCTGTCAAATACACAAAATCTTTAAAAAAAAAAAAAGAGGCTAAAAGTGAGCAGAAAACAACCAGATTACGCTCTTCAGTTTAACAAATGGTTTCTACATCTTCAAAAACATGCTCCTAATTGTTCGCTGGTCTTTCCCCACAAAGTGTGGAGCCAGCCAAGCCCCGGATCCTGAGCGTGACACACGTGTGCTGGGAGGACAGGGTGGCTCCCGCTCTCCCACTCCGGGAGGAACTCAGATGCAAACGGGAACTTGTCTACGGGAGCTGCTCCAGAGGCGTCCAAGCAGACACTTCTGGCCCAACAAGGCGACTCTTACTCAGCACCTGATACTAGAAGTGAAGTCTGGGAACTTCAGTGTTTCGTCACCAAACTACACTCGGCGCACACCTGTCACAGACGAGTCAGCCATCGGGCCAGGTGATACGCTGCGAACTCTCCTGGCGCTTCCCGGGCCCTAGCACCGGCCCCACGCCAAGGTCTCCAGGGCTGGGCCTGAGGCCACGAAGCCCCCGTCCTTCGCTGGCCCCGAGGTACCAGTCGTGAGGACGCAGGGGAGGGAGGGGGACGCTGCTCACATCCAGGACGGTCACTGGGCAGCAGACCGAACTGGGACCCGAGTTAGGGAAGTGGAGGGCTTGTGGGCCACCGCAAGCCATCTTCCCTGGGGGCAACGCCGGGTGCTCTGGAGGAAACCCCCACCCCATGCGACACCCTCGTGGTGGGCCTGCTGCCACAGCTTGGCAAACATCAGGAAACGAAGGTAAAAGAGCCAAGCCTTCCACAGTTACCCAAAACTCAGAGACTCGATGCCCTTTCCTAAATGACGACCGCCAAAGCTGTCCAGCGCTCGTGTTAACCACCCCCTCCACGTTTCAAAGCCAAAACGCATTTCTACGTCACAGGTGGTAGCAAGGAACAGATTTAAGAACTACACATTCAGCTGTTACGAGAATTTATTATTCAAAAACAAATTAAATTCCCAGTTGCTGCAAAATAAAGCTAAAAATTAGGAAAACTGCATTTCTAGAAATGCCCACGCTGAACCAGACCCAATCGACACACTCCAGCCCGACCCAGTGTGTTCCTGCGGCTTGCCGCATACGGTCAGGGTTCCAGAAAACCTACAGAGGACATTTCAGCCAAGCCATTCCCCCAGTACTATGTGGGTGACCTCAGCCCAAATGCGCCAGTGCCCACAGAGACCTCCAACTGGAGAGCAGCTAAGGCTGGCAGTGTTCATGGACATCAACACACACAGCCTCACCGCAGCGGTTTCAAGAACTGAGACCTGCTTACCTTAAATTCTGTGACCGACTTGTACTCGTTGGCTACGATCTTGTCCTTCATCGTGCCAAAATCCATGGGGTGTTTTATTATCATGGAGTAACCAGGAGCAATCGCATCCGTGACGGGAAAAGCAAAAAACCCATGAGGATCTTTCCTAGAAACAAAAACAGCTTTATTTAAATTGGGAAAACCACAAATCTCGATTTCCAAGTGATACGAAACCCCGCACAATGGAAACGTCCCACGCCTCACTGAATTTTAAGCTGCTATCCTAAAGGCAAAAAACAAAACCTACACTCTCTAGAGCTGCGGTATTTAGGACTGACAACTCCCCAACCGCCGTCCTGCCCGCAGCCGTGACAGCCTTGACCCGCCCGCGCTGACCAGCTGCCGGGGCTCTCCCTGTGTGCCTCCCACGCATGCCTGCTCGCGCCCCCCAGACTGGGCCAGTGTCCGCTTCACAGGCACGGGGGCAGAAGCACAGCTCAGGGGAAGATGCCCTCAAGTGACGCTTTACCTCTGGAGCTGGCGGAGGAAGTGCTCTAGCAGCTGCTGGATAGGCGTGCTCTCGTGCTCAGCTGGTGATGCAAAAACAGAGAGACGAGTCGGGAGACTGTGGCGTCCCCTCACTGGAGACGTCACTCCATAGTGTGTCTCCAGCGGCTCCCTGTCTCATGGTGTTTCAAGTTCCAACAAGAACTGGGAACAAGGAACGACCAGACCCAAGCCCGGCCCCCAGGAAGCCCAGCGGGATAAGAAAGGACCTCCATGTCACCATCAGTCCCAGAAACCCCTTGGAATACTCAGCACAAGAGGAGATGACCACTCATTGGCCTGGACTGTCCCTGTCACCACCAGGCCTGACACATTCCAGACACGGCACAAAAAAGAGAACAGAGGCCTGAGACACAGGTAGAGCTTCACCCGTTATCCTGAAGAGTCTTAACGCTCTGGTCATGCCGGCTCCTCACCTGTGAACCAGGCACAGAAGCACACACGGCCCTGGGGTTCCCGGGGGGGCAGCCGCTAACCACGCCGCTGGGCCCTCCGGGTGAAAACGCGGATTCCAACAAACGTAGTAAAGCCCGATGCCTGCGGAGGTTTTGTTCTCTCGGCTGGGGCTACGCGTGGGACCTTTCTGCCTGCCACCCACTGAGGGCCACACCCAGCCCTCAGCCCCCAAGAGCCACGCTCCTCGAAGGAACCAGGGCTCCTTGGGGGGACGGCTGGTTCCAGGCCTGAAGCACAGAAGTGCGGACTTCAAGTGGGTCCTCCACAGTGACCAGGACAGATGCGAACATGCGCTCTTCAGGCACGTGAGAGGGAAGCACTGCAGGTGACCTCAAACGAGCGGTCACTCAGACTAAGCTCACGGGGGCCAGTGACCGTCCACGTCCCGCAGACGCCTTCCTCCAGCGAACTGTTTCACACCTGACCTTCTCTGTGCCCCACCATGCCTAGTGGTCCCGAGTCCACCACGGCGATGACCTGCACAAGGGACGGGGCTTGCCACAACACAGCAGCCCCCACAAAGACTGCGGCACACGCCCCCTCCCCTGCCCAAATTATAGGCAGTCAACCCCCAAATCAAGGAAAGAGACGCCTCAGAAACCGCCTCCCATCAGCACCTCCGGACCGTGTGGGAGCCCGAGAGAAGTGACCGCACGCACCAGAGGGTCCCAAGCATTTCAGACCTTCCTTTCGTGGAGCTGGCGCAGCCCTCGCGGCTTCTGACAGCCCCCATGAGCACCAGTGTCCTCCCCTCCACACTGAGCTCGGGGCTTCAAAGAGGCGCGGAACGCAGGAGCGGGAGCTGGAGCCGGCCAGGCCCTGCTCCAGGAGCTTGAAGCGGACAGCGAGACCTCGGGCCCAGCTCCGCTTCACACCGAAAACACGGCAGCCCCTTCCCCGAGCTCCTCCGAAGAGGCTGCACGCCAGCGCCAGCCCCGCGGCACGGAGGGAAGCGGAGGGAGGCTCCGGGAAAGCCTCCCCAGCGCCGCACTCACCCGCCTGAGTCCGGCAGGCGCGCACGGGCCTGTCAGGGGGCGGCTCCACCTCCACCTTCTTCCCAGGATCAAAGTCATCCGCCTCGCCCTCCGTGTCGCCGTGCTCCTTCTCCCGCTTCCGCTTTTTCTCTTCCTGTGAGGCAGAGTCAGTTTCAGACGGGGCTCCTGCGACTGAGGGGAACACGAGGCTGGCAGAGAAAACGCCCTCCGGACGCACTTCTCACTTCAGGCTCCCCCTAAGCGGCCACTGCCCAGGCTCAGGCCAGAAACGATGCCCAGAGAACAGG
>ML101214.1:48578-59396 GCA_003697995.1 Taxidea taxus jeffersonii | reverse complement strand
CGGCGCGCCCGGAAGTCGCCTCGCCCCGCCGCGCCGGCGGGCAGCGCTTCCGGGTCAGGGGGCGGCGCGCGGCACTTTCGAGCGCCGGCGGGCGGGCGGGCGGGCGAGCGGGAGGCCGGAGCGAGAGGCGGGAGCGGCCCGGGCGGCGGCGCGAGGAGGCGGCGGCGGCGGCCACGCTCCGGCCGGGTCCCCGCGGCTCCCGGCGGCGGCGGCGCCATGGACGAGGCCGTGGGCGACCTGAAGCAGGCGCTGCCGTGCGTGGCCGAGGCGCCGACCGTGCACGTGGAGGTGCACCAGCGCAGCGGCAGGTGAGCCCCGGGGCGGGGGTCGGTGCGCGCGCGCGGAGGCGCCGACCTCGGGCCGTGTGGCCGCGGGGGAGACCCTCCCCGAGCTGCGTGCCCCCGGGGACGGCCCGGGGCTCCGAGGGTCGCGGTGTGGAGGGAGCCAGGGTCGCAGGGCCAGCCTCCGTGCCGCCCCGAGAGCCTCCGGGTTTCCCCAGAGCGTCCCGGTCCTCCCCGGGCCCTGGGGGGTTTGTCCCTCCGCCCAGGGGCGTCACAGCCCGAGTGCGGAGCCGCCGTGCCCATCCGGTCCCGGGTGCCCGCCGACCGCCCGCGCCCGGTGCCGGCACCGTGGGTGTGCGGACTCACCGTCCGGCCTGCTCCCGGGCCGCGCCGACCCACCCGCCGCTCAGCCGGGGAGCGGGAACCCTTGCTGCCGCCTGACCCGAGCCCCCTGGGAGCTGAGCGTTCCCCTCCCTGTCCGCTGCCCCCAGCACCGCCAGGAAGGAAGACATAAAGCAGAGCGTTAGGAAGCTGCTCAACAGGCACAATATCGTGTTCGGAGACTACACGTGGACCGAGTTCGACGAGCCTTTCCTGACCAGAAACGTGCAGTCCGTGGCCATCGTGGACACAGAGTTGAAGGTGAAAGACCCACAGGTACCTAGTCCACCGTGGGGAGGGCTCCTGCTGGCGCGGTCGTGGCGTGTGCGGTCTTGCTCTCGGGCTCCTGGGTTCCCGCCGCGCGGGGAGTAGACCTTACCTCTGAGAGGGCGGGAGGACCGAGCCGTGTCTCGAATGTGTACTTGCTGCTTTGCCAGTCTGTCGCCAGAAACCGGCTGGTTTCAGATGAGCTCCGGCTCCGGGGAAGGCCCCGTGCTGGGGGTAGAGGCGCCCCTGCGTCGGGGCGCCCGCAGCCCAGCCGGGGGACAGATGGAAGCAGAGGCCAGCTGCAGGCAGTGGGGTGGTGGGCTCTGCTGCCGAGACCCCCCTGCCTGCTCCCTGTTCTTGAGGTCAGCGACTGTCTGGCGTGCTCGGGGGGCGTAGGGCCATAGGAGGCACGGAGCTGCGGCTGCAGAGAGGCTTTGCTTCTAGAAGCCTTGCTCTGGCCCACCCTGTGGACTGCCTCACCACCACCTCTGTGTGATAGGGTGGGTACGTCGGGCTGTTCTGTCCCTATGAAAACAACCCCAGTGTCTGCCCCGGGAAGACGTGTCACCAGTATCTCCGTGGTTCGTGTCTCATAAAGAATCCGTTTGGAGGAATGGCTTTGGCACTAAACTTTTGCATGCAAGGTGGGCCTCTCCGTTCATACACTAGGACTAACGCTGCTGGCCTGGTCAGCGTTGTCTGTCCTACCTGGTTCTGGCCAGCCTGAAGGGAACAGAAGAGCTTTCCACAGATGGAGGAAGCACGGGTTAACCGGAACCGTGAAACATCTTAAGGCTCTCAACTTGGACTCTGTAGGTTCGCCTGGAGAATCTTAACGACAATTGTGTAATTTTACAAAGATACGTGAGTGGTGTTTAGCATGTATCGTTAATAAAAGCTAGTGACCTCGAGTATCTCAGTTATCCACCAGTCAGACTTTGGCTAAGGGAGTGCTCCATCCGCCCCACGGGGCAGGGCTGGGGAAAGCGCGCACTAGGTCCCTGTGTGCGGACAGGCGTTTCCGGGCCGGACTGACGGGGTCGGCGCACTCAGAGAACTAACTGCCAGTACGGGTGGCGCGTCGTAGACCGAGACGTGGGTGGGGTCGGATGCGGGGGTTTGGGCATTCTTCGTTCTGGGTTCTTTGTATTTCCCAACAAGCATGTAACTTTCGTGATTACAGAGAACAGTAAATTCCTTTCTTGGATAGAGGAGAGGAGTGTTTACAGAACAGCTACTACTAATCCTGAACACGAAAGATTTTTTTTACCTAATCCAAGTACTAGTTTCTGATATTGTGCCCGTCTGATCTTTGTGTTTAAACGTTACCACCTAACTCTGGTGACGTGGATCCGGAGTGAGCTGTGTGCGGTTTGTGGGGACTTATCGGGTGTCCCTTCTGGCCACAGCCCGTCGACCTGGGCGCCTGCACACTCGCGCTTCACGTCTTCCAGCTGAACGAGGGCGGCCCCAGCAGTGAGACTCTGGAGGAGGAGACGGAGAGCATCGCGGCGGCAAGCCACTGGGTCCTGCCTGCAGGTGCGTGACAGTGAGGGCGGCCGCACCCGAGACACAAGGGCGGGCGTTGGCATGCGGCCCGGGCTCTCCAAGTCCGTGCGCTCAGGACTTGGTGTTGCTCCGTTTGTTCCGGTGGCTTTCGGCATGTCTCGTTTCTTGTGAGATGGAAGGCGGGGATCTGCAGTCAGACTGTGCTCCTTCAGGTGGGGCCTCTAAGGTGGTGCCAGCTGAGAAAAAGAAGGTATTTGTTTCCTGCCCAGCTGGTCACCTGCTGGCCACTCCTTCCTCCTGCCTTCTCTTTGCTTCTCCAAGGACTTCGGTTCTGGCAGGGAGTCCTGGGGTGGAGCCAGTTCTTGGAGCTCTGTCTGAGTCCTGACAGCTGGTCTGGACCTTTCACTGCTCTGCCCAAGTGCTGGCCGGTGGGGAGAATGGTGGGTCTGGGTCTGTGCTCGTGGCAGAAGCGTGGGTCCACGAAAGGTGATTATGTGTACAATCACGTGATGAGAAACTGTCTCTGCTCCATTTGGCTATCTGTCTAAAGTTATGTGACTGGCAATTACTTAGCTTCTTTAATTTTAAGAAGAAAAAATACGCCTGGGTGGCTCAGTGGGCTAAGCCTCTGCCTTCGGCTCAGGACATGGTCTCAGGGTCCTGGGATCGAGCCCCACGTCGGGCTCTCTGCTCAGCGGGGAGCCTGCTTCCCACCTCTCTCTGCCTGCCTCTCTGCTTACTTGTGATTTGTCTGTCAAATAAATAAGTAAAATCTTAAAAAGAAGAATTCAAATAGTAAGAAAAAGTTTAAAAATCTAACTTGCCTGTAATGAGAGTCTGAGCCCGCCACGTGTGGAGCAGCGGAGGGTGTCAGTGGCTCAGAGCAGACCTCTGGGGCCAGTGTAATGCCTGTTTTCCTAAATTAGGTTTGTGTTTTATTCTCTCCAGCTGAATTCCATGGGCTTTGGGACAGCCTGGTATATGACGTGGAAGTCAAATCTCATGTAAGTTGTGCCGTTTTCTAAGAGGGCTGCTTGTCTGAGGTGGGACCCATGCTGTCTTCTCCAGCATCTGGGAGCCCTCGAACTCAAATAGGCTTTGGGAACTCGGGCCCAGTAGCCCGTGTCCTGCATACCTGTCCTCCGGGGTTGCTCCCCAGCAGAGCCTGTCTGAGGGAAGCTGGTGCCCAGTGTGAGACAAGTGTAACTGCACTGAGCTCTTAGGAACCCATCAGGCCTGAAGAGGAAGGGCCAGGGGCAGGTGGAACAGGCGGGTGTGTCTGAGCAAGCACCGGCTCGTCTGAGCCCCCTTCGAGGGGAAGGGTCCTGCATGCTGCGGGGGACCCTGGAGGTCCACCCCACAGCCCCCCAAGCTGCAAGAACAGTCGTGGCCACTGTCCGGGGGGGCCCCAGTGCTGCCGCTTGCCCCCCGCTGTGTTGTCCCCGAAGCACGAGACACTTAGCACATGCTATGTCTGGCCCTTTTGTATGATCTTGACGCTTTTAGTGAGAGTGGCCCTCGTGTTTGCCCTTTATTCTTAAACACCAGTAGTGGCCGGCCTGTCCTTACGTCCTGAGTTTCTTAGGAGGCATCTGCCGGCTGCGCTACGGGCAGTTTCTGAGGGGCGGCCCAGTGCCAAGGCTCCTTCTCGGGCACGGGCTCCAGCAGCGCCTCCACTGGGGGCCTCTGCCCCGTCAGCACCGGCGACTGCATCTGCCTGTCTTCCCGCAGCTCCTGGACTACGTGATGACAACTTTGCTGTTCTCAGACAAGAACGTCGACAGCAACCTCATCGCCTGGAACCGGGTGGTGCTGCTGCACGGTAAAGTGCGGGGGTCGTTCCTTTAACGAGACAGATGTGAACGGGGGGGTTCTGTATTTGTCCCACCGGCCTTCAAGGAGTCACCGTTGTGTTCTGACGCAGCTGGAGCTGTCCTGGAGTGTCCCTCCCTGGGAAGCCGGTACAGCTCACCTTACTCTTGACCCTTCACGTGGCCGCCCCCAGCCGCCGTCTTGTGACTTCTCTACATTATCCTCCAACTCTTCCAGTAACTGTGTAATGCCCGAGGGTTCCTACAAGCCGTAGGGCCAAAATCGCCTCACGCTTCTTTGTAGCGTCCTTGGAGCTTTATGGCCGCAAGCGTGACAACCATGCTCAGTTGAATCCTCTCCAAGGAAAACCTGGGTTTGTCCTTAATGTCACCGGTTAGAAGGCAGTCGAGAGAGCCCCGCAGTGAAGCGGCGGTGCCACATAGTTAGGTCCTCCCCCGGCTCTGCTGCAGGCCACGTGCCCCCCGGAGCAGCCGTGGACCTGCTCCGCACGCTGTCCTCCTCGGACCTGAGTAGGCGACCGGTAGTATTCAGCCGGCGGAACAGCGCGCGTCCTCCTCGGCCGTGGTTGCGCGTCGCCGTCGTTTTCATCGCCGAGAGCGTGCGCAGAAGATCGGAGCGGAGGGGCCTGCGCGTCTGGACAGGCGCGGGAGTTCTGCATCTTGGTTGCGTCAGCCGCCGCCAGGCTCTGTGCCGAGTGGCTCACGGGGCGGAAGCTGATCAAGGAGGGGCCCCCCCCGCTGCCATCCTGGGGTGGTGTGGGCCCCGGGGAAGCGACTATCCTGACGGGCATTGGACCTCTCACAGGGTCTCAGTGGGTTTTATAGAGGACGCGTGGGGACGGCGAGGGTGTCGGTGAAGCTGCCGCCCAGGAGCTGGAGCGCTCGCTCGGGAAGCCGAGGGGACCCCCGTGCCAGGAGGCAATGCTGGGTTGGGGGCTTGGGAGCTGAGCTCAGACTAGAAGGAAAAGGGAAAGACCTGCGAAGCGCATTGCTCATGTTTGCCGGCTTTCGGGCCGCGGGGGACTTGTGAGTCAGCAGCGCTCAGGGGCCAGCGTCTGTAGCACTGAGTCCTGCCACCTGCCTTGTGTGCTGGCCAGAGCGCAGCTGCTTCTTTGAAGACATCTGTTACCACGCTGGCTTAACACATTTTCGGTTTTGTTGCAGGTCCTCCGGGAACTGGGAAAACCTCCCTGTGTAAAGCCTTAGCCCAAAAGCTGACCATTAGGCTCTCGAGCAGGTAACGTCTGATGATCCGAGGAAGAAGAGTGGCAGGCCCGGTGGCTGGCTTCTCATTGTGGTTTTACTTTTCCACGATTTCCCTTGGCTCTATACGGAGGCGCTGTCCTCCAAGGCCGGTGAAGCACCAGCTCTGTACCAGGCAGTGCCGAGTTAGGGGCTCAGTCTTCTTAAGCTGGTGGTGCTTGCTTTACAGTGAGCACGTGGTCTTTCTGGTGACGCCTTTCTGCTCTCGGGGACAGGACGCTTGGATGGCCGCTTGGGATGCTCGCTGCTCTTGCTGGTGGTCATTGCTCTGTTGCCTGGGAAAGGAGGGGCCAAGCCTCTCGGGGTGGGTCTGTTTCTTCTGGAGCTCAGGCTGGCTCCTTACCGTTAGATACCACGTGGCTGGTGCAAAGTATTTAATTTTTTTTAAGACTTTATTTTATTTATTTGGCAGAGAGAGATAAAGCGAGAGAGAAAGAACGCAAGCAGGGGGAGTGGGGGAGGGAGGAGCAGGCTCCCCACCGAGCAGGGAGCCCCATGTGGGGCTTGATCCCAGGACCTGGGACCATGACCTGAGCCCAAGGCAGACTCCCAGTGACTGAGCCACCCAGGTGCCCTTCTAACCTGCTTTTAATTGTATCCAGCAACATCATCTTTTCGAGAGTTTATTTTTTTCTTCTGAAGGTTCCCCTTGCTTCCTTTTCTACTTTCCAATTCTCTGACGCTTTGCTCTTGCTGAAGCTCTCGAGCAGGCGTGCAGCCGCAGTGTCTTCTTCCCTGCTAGTCCCGTCGCTGTCGCCAGTTCTGAGTCTCTCTGCTGCCGGTGGCTCTCCTGCTTCGGGGTCAGTTTCTGCTTCTCGTTCTGTCAGCGAAGCTTTGATTGAATGCAGACCTTGTTTCTGTTGGCTTGTGTTCTGCTGGGCTTTCTGGCGACCCGCGATTCAGTGTGAGCCTCTGAGGTGCGTTTTTCAGCCTTGTTGGAGAGGAGTCTACACTGAAGCGGAAGTGAGGCCCCTCCGGGATCTCCGTGGAGCACCCGAGTCAGAGCGGGTCCTGTCCGCCTTGGCCACTGGGAACGTGAACTTCCCAGCTGCGAACACCAGGAACCGTGCAGCTCACGGCTCTCCAGCCTCATGGGGTTTCCCTTTTGTCACGTTCCTGAGTGTTCAGCAAAGATCCAGAAGGACCCTGAGATGGTTGCTAGAGTTTTCTTCCTGCGTCTCTGCATCCCCTCGAGCTTGCCTGCAGCCTCCACTGCCTCGGGCTCCTTGAACTCGAGCCTCTGGGTCCAAGTCGGCGCAGTGGCTGCACAGGTGTTGGGAGTTGTGGTTGGAAGGGACCGCAGGCGGGGGGCCCGAGCAGCTGTCGGGCTCCATCAGGTCCCGCGTGGGGTGACAGTCCTCCGTGTCTGCCGGCCAGTCCCTTCACAGGTGCCGTTGTGACTTTTTCATTTTCTGGTTGTTTGGAGGGTTACGCGGTGCTTGTTGCTCAGTGTGACTTCAGAGGAGAGACTCAGTGAGGCACCCGTTAATCTATCGCGCTTCTTTTCAGATGTGTCCTCTGGGGGCTTTCGCGTTGGGAAATTGCTCTGTGTCTACGCTTGTGCGACTGTGCTCTAGCCTGTTCTTAGCGGCTTGGCTCGTCTGGGCCTCCTGAAGTGCAGCTGTAAAGGTCTCTTGGGGCAGTTTCCTAAGACAGCGGAGGCTGAGCGCGTCGCTACAAGAAGTGCCACTCTCTAAAGCGCGTCTGAAAACGCGCGTTTACGTCGAGGCTTCGAAGTTGGGGGAGGAAACCTTAGCGAGCCTTCGACGCTCATCTTGTCAAAAGGCTTTAGGATTAAACTGTAATATTCGACCCCATCTTGATTTCGTTAGGTTGTCTCTCCCCTTCCCTCTTTCGGAAACAGAATTAGCAAATGGAAAGCCGACTATAATGGTTTGAGAGCGATTATTTCTCTCGTGCGGACTTCCATTGTGCCGAGGACCTGGCTTGGTGTCCCTTCTGCCTCAGCCACGCTCCCCGTTTGCGTCCGCTCCCGGCGAAGTGCGCCCCGGCCCCGGCCGCCTCCTGCGCGTGCTGCGCCTGCCTCGGGGGCGTCTGGGCACCCCCGGGCTCAGCACGTCATCGTGTGCTGGGAAACAGATTGTCCCACTCACTGCGGCTTTAGAGAAGAAGGAAAGCGTGTTCGGCTCCAGCCAAAAGCCTCGTGACGACGATACTTTCTTTTTTTACTTATTTATTTTAGAGTCTTATTTATTTATTTGACAGACAGAGGTCACAAGTAGGCAGAGAGAAAAGAGGAAGCAGGCTGTCCGCAGAGCAGAGAGCCCCATATGGGGCTCGATCCCATGACCCTGGGATCTATGACCCGAGCCGAAAGGCAGTGGCCTTAACCCACTTAACCCACCCAGGCGCCCCGACGGTTTATTTTGCCTGCCTGGTTGCTGCTGGCGGTTCTTCTCGCCACGTTAGGGCCGTGGGCCACGGGTAGGTCAGAAGTGAGAGAGTTTACGCTCGTGCTGAGTCAAATGCAGACCTTATTCCAAACACTATTTGGTTCACTCAGGACCGCCGGCTGCACGCCAGTAGGTTTTCATGATTATCTGAGGCCTCACGCTGTCTTGAGGTAACGCACGATTACCTGGGGCCCTGCTAGGTAGCGCGACTTTACCAGTGAGCGGGCCGCGCCGAAGAAGGAGCGCGTGGCCCGGGGGCACCCGGTTTGTGAGCCGACCATCTTCACTCTGTTTCCTCCTCCCAGGTACCGGTACGGCCAGCTAATTGAAATAAACAGCCACAGTCTCTTTTCGAAGTGGTTCTCGGAAGTAAGTATCGGCGTGTCTTCTGCTTCGCAGGCTCGCCAGCCGTGCGGTTGGACCGGGCCCCTGTATGGGCCGACTTTCTCCGCCGAGAACGTGGGAAATAGGTACCACGTGACAGCGTGGCTGAGTGCAGGGTCAGAGGGAAGTTCTGGAGCTAAGCGGTCCCCTGGGAATAGTGTGAGGCCTGAGAGGGTCCTCTGCTGGTCACATCCGTACTTTCGGGTGGGACAGACGCTCAGCTTTCCCTCAAGGAGGGATCCCTTGCTCTAGCGAGGGCCGCAGCCTCAGCCGAGCATGCCCTCAGGGCCCTGAGCCTCGTTCCTGTCTTGGAATCGGCGCGGCTCGGCCCAGGTGACGTAGGTGCCCATCGGCACGGAACATCGCCCGGGCCGCTGTGTCAAGAGATCCGCCTGGTGGGCAGTGAGCAGGACGGGGAGCGCTCGGGAGGCGCGTGCCTGCTGGCAGGCATGTTTGCGTCTGTGCCCCGTCTTGTTCCTGGTCACGGGACGGCAGGGAAGGGGAAGGAGGAAGCGCGCCAAGTGGGAGACGCCTGGCCCAGCGGCCCGGAGCTGCCCCTGCACATGGAGCAGGGCACGGCGGCGTGTGGGTCGGCCTCCTTCCGTGTGGCCCTGGCTTCCTGGTTCAGGGTTTCTCCTGGGGCCGCCCAGAGACCGTGGCCCGGGCACGTGGGAGCACCAGGCAGCCTGACGAGTGCGAGCCGCCACCACAGGGCTCTTCTGCTTCCAGAGCGGCAAGCTGGTAACGAAGATGTTCCAGAAGATTCAGGACTTGATCGACGACAAGGACGCCCTGGTGTTTGTGCTGATTGATGAGGTATGCGCACCTGGCCATCACGCCTGTGACTGAAGCAAATCCCGGCCCTGGCTGAGCCCGGCCTCTGCCCAGCACCCGGTCCCGCCGCGCGCTCTCCCTCGGCCTCCCGCCCGCCCGGCTTCTGGCACGCGGGCTCTCACACCCCCCTTCACTTGCTGCCCGCAGCTTGGTCGGCGCGGCTGCCAGCGGCCCGTGGGGCCAGGCGCTGCCCTGTCCCACCTGTTGTCCCACCCCCACAGGTGGAGAGCCTCACAGCTGCCCGCAACGCCTGCAGGGCCGGCACCGAGCCTTCGGACGCCATACGCGTGGTCAACGCCGTCCTGACCCAGATCGATCAGATCAAGAGGTAATGCTGACCCGGGGCCTCGCGTGAGAAGCCGCGCGAGGGTGGGAGGCGCCTGCAAGCGAGACCTTCCTCCCGGCTCCTCTGACTAGAAGCTCGGCTGCCGCCACGTCCGCTCTGCCTCGGCCTGCCTGAGGGGGTGTGTGTGTCCGGTGTGACCCGCAGCGGTTCCGGACTTTGAACTACTGAAATCGTAGCGCAGAACTTGCTCGTACCGCGGGGAAGCACAGGACAGGGAGCGAAACTCGCCCTGCGCGAGCTTGTGCTGCCCCGTGCCGCTGCGCACCAGTGAGCGGACCAGGCAGCCGTGCGCGCTCGCGCAGAGCTTAGACGCCAGAGCGGAAAGCAGCTGGTGACCAGGACCGACGGTTCAGCTCCACAGCACACGGGGGTGCGAGAGGCGCGTGCAGGGCGGTCATCGGGGCCGCCCCGGCAGGCTGATGCGGCCATCAGGACTCTGCGCACGACTCAGAGTCACACCGCGCCACGGTTGAGGGAGGAGTGGGAATGAGGAAGTGGGGGTCTAGGAGAACTTTCTGGAAGGCAGAGGAGTACAGGCTGTGCTTGGTGCACTGTGTTGCAGCCAGGAGAGCCTGGTGGGAGTTGGGGATCCCACAGTCACTCCGGTGCGAGCCTTGGAAGACCTTGTAGCCGGCTAGGATGCTGGCCGAACACCGGAAGCATCATGGGACAGAGCGCGTGAGGGAGTCCCTGAGGCAGTTGGGGGCTGACCCGCGCTCTTCTACCTTTAGGCACTGCAACGTGGTGATTCTGACCACTTCCAACATCACGGAGAGGATCGACGTGGCCTTCGTGGACAGGGCTGACATCAGGCAGTACATCGGACCACCATCTGCGGCAGCCATCTTCAAGATCTACCTCTCCTGCTTGGAAGAGCTGATGAAGGTGCTGGGTGTCTCCTCACTCCTCTAGCTGCCGAGTTTTCCTGGTTTTGCCTTCCCTGACGCAGCTCAGAATAGCTCGCTGCGACGTGCAGGGAGCCCCCGAGTGCGGCGCTACGGAGCCCCCGAGTGCGGCGCTACGGTCTTCGGCCAAAAGCTGCAGCTGTTCCTGGCGGGTGGAGCTGTTCGTTGAAACTGTGGCCGCCGACTCAGTATTTTTATTCCTTTGGCACGAAACGATAATCGTGACCATTTGGTCTACCAATCTGCAAGGGATGAGTGGGAGGGAGAGGTGTGACTATAGTAGCCTGCTGGCGTGTGCTGGTCCCCAGGGAGACCTCCAGAGTGGAGGTCGTCGTCCTCAGGGAGACGTGACTGAGGTCATAGCTCGCAGGGAGGTCATCCGGGCTGGAGGTCATAGCTCGC
>ML101214.1:0-48568 GCA_003697995.1 Taxidea taxus jeffersonii | reverse complement strand
TAGCTCGCAGGGAGGTCATCCGGGCGGGAGGTCATCCGGGCTGGAGGTCATAGCTCGCAGGATGGTCATCCTGAGGAGGTGGTCACTTATAGGCTGTCATTGGCTTCAGTGTTAATGTCCTTTCGGTCCTGTTTTCTGACAGCAGCCGTGAGCACGATAACACAGTCGATCTCGTGTGAACGACTTCAGCAGGGATGGGCCATGCGCCCGGGCACTAGGAGCTCTGGCACTGGGCACAGCAGGCTCAAGGCAGATGGTACCTGCTGCGGGTTCGTGCTCCTCACACCATGGAGTCCGGGAATTGTGTAGGGAGCGAGCCGGCCGGCAGGCGGGACGTACACGGTGGCGGTGCAGGTATCTCTGTAACCAGGTGGTGAGGGCGGGCTTGACCCCCGCCTGGCCTCGCAGAGCTGGGGCCCTGATGCCCTCGGCAAGGATGACACAGCTTGTGACGGGGATGGGGGAGCTGGTCGTGGCGGCCGCCTCCCATCCTGCTGGTCGGTGGCGTAGAGAAAGGGCGGGCCCCGTGGAGCTTGACTCGGCGTCCCGAGAGAGCTCCAGAGGGCGTCGCTGCCGAGAAGTTAGTGTGGTGGGACCCTGCCGCAGCCGTGCTCACGCTGGGCCTTGCACCAGGAGACGCTCACGTTTAGCCACACATCAGAGGCTCTGGGAGCTGAGCGTGTGGGGTGGGGCTGCTTCCTGGGTGGTTGACGGGAAATTCAGAGGTTCGATGACGTAGCGGAGATCTGGCCGGTCCTGACGGCTGTCGCTTGTGACTGGCCCACTGTGTCAGGAGCTGGCAGCTCTCGCGTGCGCCTGGGTGGCCTGTGTCGCGGGGCGGGGGGAGGGGCGCAGTCGCAGGGAGTCGGGGGGGGTCACTAGAAAGCTGGGAGCTCTCCCTCAGAAACCCCGTCTTCTAAACGTACCCCCAGCCTTCACCAAACCTCCGGAATGTGCGGAGAAAGCCTTTCGTTCTTCGTGTTCTCTCCCGGTTTCTGAGTCAAAAGAGTTCATTTTCGAAGTCACTCGGTAGTGGTCGCGGAGCGCCCTGACCTGCGAGCGGCCCCTCGGCAGAGTGTCCCACGGGCAGACCCGTGGCCTGGGAGGGAACTCGGGCCGGATCCAGGCTCGGGCTGTGCCGTTGCCCCACACAACAGCCTGACCTTAAAAACATCAAGCGGAGACTGTCCTTGAAGGGCCGGCCGAGTCCCGGTCCCTGGGCCCGACCCTGCTCCACGGGGCCGCGCTGAACCGCTGAAACCCGTTACCAGGCCGGCCTCAGCCCCTCCCCGGCCCGCCCTTCCTGGCACGTGAAGACACCTCTGTTACGGGGGCCGGGTCGCCGCCCTCCGTGTTTTGTCCTTCGCAGCCTCGCCCGCGCTGGAGGGAGCAGGGGCGCGCGTGGGCGAGAGGGAGCGGCCTGCGTCGGCCGTGGAGCCTGCCTTGCTGTGAGGGGCGATGGCTGCCGACGGTGTGCACGCCGCTGCGCGGGCCCCGCGTGATGCCCTGTCTTTGTCCCCAGTGTCAGATCATATACCCTCGGCAGCAGCTGCTGACCCTGCGGGAGCTGGAGATGATCGGCTTCATCGAAAACAACGTGTCAAAGTTGAGCCTCCTTTTGAGTGAAATTTCGAGGTGGGAAATGACTGTGTCTGTAACCAAGAAGCGCGTCTGTCGCGGTGATGGGCGGTCGTAGCTGACTGGGGCAGCCTGGGCTAGTGGTGGGGGCCGCAGGGCAGGGAGTTGGTTCCGGAGGCTGGTTCCGGCGTACGTGCCGGGAGAGCTTCGAGAGCCCTCGACCATCCCGGCCTTAGGTTCCTGGCCAGAGGGTGGGGGTCAGCTGCCCTCCCAGATGCGGCTTTAGAAAACAGTGCTGTGCTTCTCTCTGAAAAGACAAGGCATTCGCGTTAAGGCTGTCGTGACACACGGTGATTACTTAAATGGTCTTTGAGTTGTACAAACGCACAGGAAGAGAAGCGTGGAAGCTTCTGTCTGAGTGCTGACCTCAGAGCGCTGTGCTTGGGGCTCCGGGGAGTAACGGAGAGCTCAGGGCAGCCCCCCGCACCCTGGGGACGGTCGCTGGCATGCAGGGGCTACAGCCCGTGGCGCTGTCACCTCTCAGGTGGCATGGGTGCCCAGGAGCGCGAGGAGGGAGGCGGGAAGATGGAACAGAGCCTCCAAGGTTCAGAATTTGGATAAATGGGAGAGAGACGGGGATCGCCGCGGTGCCGTGTGTGCAGGGGTCCCTGGCCGAGTCTTACCGCAGAGACCAGCGGGTGGCAGGCGGCCTCAGGGTGGCATTCTGACCAGAGGCTTTGAACCCCACTCTGCAGCTGTGAGGCTTGTGGAAGGTCTTGAACCTTCGGGGTAGCCTGAAGAACAGATTGTTCTTTGGATAATCTATTGAAGAGATTTAAACTGGTTGAGATGGGGCGGGGAGGCCAGTTCAGACACTTACTTACGTGGACCAGTCTGGTCGCTGGGGGAGCCACGCCACAGGCTCATGCCCACTGTGTCATGCGTGTGCTGCGAGGCCAGGCGCACTAGGACAGCCACTGAAGACTGGGGGAGACCAGCCGTAGGGGAAGGGACGTTCAGAGATGAGGGAAACCGGCCTGAAACTGTCCTCAAACGCAGCTCCGTTCACAGGAAGAGCGAGGGCCTCAGCGGCCGCGTCCTAAGAAAACTTCCTTTTCTGGCTCACGCACTGTTCATCCAGGTGAGTCTCCGCAGCCTTCCCTACCTCCCGCACTCCGCTGTCCCCACCACCGCTCTGTGGGACGGTGTGGCCTCACTGGGAGCCGCACAGAATGTAGCTGGGAACCCGAGTTGTCTCCGTGCCTAAGTGGTGGGCTCCTGGGCAGGAGGAGGATTCGGCCTGCTGGAGCCTCGCATAGCCCCTGGGGCTCGCGGAGAGCCCGCCCGGGACCCTCCCCAGCCCCCCAGGGCTGCTCGCACACAGCGGCACCTCAGCGGGCCCCCGCTTGCCCTGTGCTGGAGCTGCGCCCCTGCTGCCGTCCTCGCGTGGGGTGTGCTGCCAGCAGCCCCGCCGAAGCCAGGACAGCCCACGTGCCCGTGTCTCATTCCAGGCCCCCACCGTCACCATCGAGGGCTTCCTGCAGGCCCTGTCCTTGGCGGTGGACAAGCAGTTTGAAGAAAGGAAGAAGCTCTCGTCTTGCATTTGAGCTGAACTCTCCGCCTGCGGCTTTCTGAGCACGACCAGCAAGCGACGTGTCCCCTCAGAGCAGCCGCTGCCGGGAGTCTCCAGCTCCCGGCCCCGGTCCACGGGCCAGAAGCCCGCGAGGCTAAGCAGTGTTCCAAGAAGTGTGTTGTATTTACGCGTTTTTTAAGACAAATAGCCTGTCGTTTTCACGGGCTGGAAGGATGGTCATTCGCGTGCTGCTGTCCTGTCGAGAGCTGTCCCGGTGGGCTCGCTCCATCTGCGTCTGGTCCGTTGCGCAGAAGATGCTGACAGGTGTCTGAGAAGGCAGTCGCCGTAGGTAATCAAGAAATAAAAGGGAAACTTTGCGCCTTAAATAATAACGTGACCGTAGCATTAAGAACATCTGCCTCAGTGAAGGCGGAAGGTAGCTTTCTGACCTGACCTCGTTTTATGGGCTGTACTGTCCCCGTTTCAGAGGCTAATGAATAAAGAAACCCTGTTCCTGTGTTCTAGAAATTGAGAAGAAAATTCCAGGTAGAACGTTTTTCCCGATAATCAGCTGTGGCGCTATCTGTGAGAAAGGGGCAGCCTCGGCGTCCAGGTGACCGCGGGCCGCCCCCTGGCGTCCGCCACAGCCACAGCCCGTGGCACTTCTGCCTGTCGTTTCGTTTCGTTCCTGCGGTCAGGTTCCTGCGGTGCGAGTGTGGGGTCAGCCACGTGCACTGCTGACCCATGTGCCTCATGGGCTGTTGTGCTTGGGAGGGGCTGTTAGACTTGGATGTTCGTGTTTACGCACACGTTTCAGGAGTGTGTTATCCTTTGTTACAGAACTTCCTAAGTATTAAAACTTTCCCCGAGAATTTTTCATTTTGGTTCTCCTCTCACTCCCCAGTGCTCGGAGTTTTATTGAGACGTTATACGTAGGATTCCTTAGCTTTTAGCTAGTCTTGTGCTCTCGGGTGTGAGAAGGGACTGTCCTGTTGTGTGGGAGGGACACCAAGAGCCCCATTCAGGCCCTGGACCCACTCCTGTGTGGAGACCAGAGCCTGAGTCTGTGATTTCCTTGGAACCCTGAAGTGGGGGTACAGGGGAGTCTGCAGGCACTGGGTTGGGAGAAGAGGGGTGTGCCACGGCTCCGGGGCTGGGGGACCCTGAGACACCTTCATCTCGTGAGTTTGCTGCTGAAATGCCTGATATCCGGGTGTCCAGATAGAAGGAAGGGGCAGGGACCAGGCTGGTGCAGACGGGTGGAAAACCAGGGGGAGGGAGACAAGCAGGGGGAGAAGCCGAGGGACGGACTAGGTGGGAGTGCGGCCCTAGAGCCAGTCCCTGGGGGCAGAGGTCAAGCTCTAAGGGTGGGCAAGTCCCCTGGACCAAGACCCATTTCCCAGAAAGTGGGGTTCTTTGGGGGCCTCTGCTGCGTCTGCCTGTGGGCCACTAGAGGGCAGCACTGCCCCGCGCGGTGGGACAGGCGGGGGCCCCGGGGCGCACCGGGTGCAGAGGCCGTCAACCCTGTCAGGCCCTGTGGCCCCCTCCCTCGACCTCCCCATGTGCCACGTGTGTGCATGGGGAGGGGGCCACGGGAGCACGGGTGCTCTCGGCCTGTGGTGCCTCCTCGGGGGCTAGTTCACTAGGTGTGCGTAAGGAGAAGGGCTGTGGGCCCTCCCACCCACCTGGCCATCCCAAGGGGCCCGCTGGAGATGGGTGGCCAGGGTGTGAGGAGGGGGTCACACCTGGGCCCCTGACAGGGGACACAGGCTGTCCTGGGCACTTTGTGGGCGGTGGTCAACCCCCGCCCCCCGTCCCCGCCAGGATGCTTCTCGCTGAGCGTGGCTAGGTGCTCCCGTGGGCGTGGGCCCAGGCCGGGAGAGGGGCTGTCCTGTGGTGGGCAGCTCACTCCTCACTGGTGAAACGGGCGGGAGTGCTGTCCCCAGGAGCCCACAGGGGCCATGAGATTGAACGTGGGAGAGGGAGCACCACACCGGCAAGGCAGTGTGTGTGTGACCTTTCTGGGCCTCTCTGGATTCCTCCACGTCAGGGAAAATGAGCCGTGGACCTGAGGCACCACGGACTACTGTAGGCATGACGCCACGCTGACACAGAGCTGTGGGGGCCAGGCCAGTGGGGCCACCACTTGGCCAAGCCTGAGGGGATCCACAGTCACTGCAGGGTTCTGGCCTTGAAAGGACCAGGCAGTGAATGGACAGAGGGGACGGTCGCTCTGCCGTGCCCTTTCCTACTGCATGCTGTTTCAGTAAACTGTTGGGGGGTGGGGTCAGTTCCGAGGTTTTCCCCGGCTCTCCCCGCCACGCAGGGGCCCCACGTAGGACCTGCTGTTTCATCCCCAACGATACACACAGCTGGGAGAGGCCGGCGGCTCCTGTGAGTGCCTGGCCCCTCCCGGCACAGGCCTGCGGCCCACCTACCCCTTCCTTGGCTGCCGTGGCTCTGCGTGGCCCACCGGGCTTCTCCAGGCCTCTGAGGGCTCCCGCGCGGTGGGTTTGCTCATCCCCTGGCTCTTTGCTGGGAGATCCAGCCCCGGGTCCCGAGGAAGCGCCAGAAGTCCTGAGTCAGACCTGTCCTTGTCTCCTGCCCCCCAGTGACGTCCGGAGTCCAGCCCACGGGCTCCCTCGGCCGCTCAGTCTCGTGGCTCCTCGGCTGTGATGTCTGCCCTCCCCCGGGGGCCCGGCAGGTCTCCAGCTGGCTTGTGCTGTTTCACCCTAGTTCCGGGGCTACTGCTGCTGGCCCAGAAGGCCCGACGAGCCTGGGGAATTACAGTCGGGGCCCATTCACACAGATGTGTCGTCCCCGGGTCACGGTCTGGGATCCCCCAGGGCCCCGAACGTTGGTGTCTCAACAGAACGCTCGGCTTTCTTGAGTCCAGCTGCTCGACCGCAGAATTCTCTGCTGCTCTGCCGCGTGAGCTGTGCTTCGCTGAGTGTCCGGGCCGCGGGCTGCTTCGCGGTGGCCGTTGGCGCGCTCTCAGCTTTCCCTTCTGCACGCAGGACGCCCCACACCTCTGACCCCCCACGCCACTGTCCTCGCGTTTGTCATTCAAGCCCTTCACGGACGGCTCCGGCCTGTGCACCCCACAGCTCAAGTGCAGGTGACCCTCGGCCTCCTCTGTCCGCGCTGGCCGAGCACCCTCCCCTGCAGGCAGGGGGCACTCCCACCAGGGAGGAAGCAGGACTGGGCCTGGGAGCGGTTTCGGCTTTGTCAGCCAACAGGGCCGCTGGGGCAAAGATGGCCCATTGGCAGGGTCCCTGTCAGGAGAAGGGACTGGCCCCCTGAGCCACTCTGGGGTCAGTTAAGAGCAAACACGTTTCGTGGATGCTGGCGGGAAACTCGACTCCCGGGTGGGAGAGGGAGGTCTCCAGCTCGCGAGGCACAGCAAGCAGCCTGAGTGCCATACTCCCTTGTCCCTCTTGCCCCCGCAGCCCACAGGGCCGAGACCTGCAACTTACCACGGATGTCACCTTCTCTCTCCTGTGAGTTCTCTCTTAGGACCAGAAACCTTCTCTGTCAATGAGGTCCCATTCGTGATCGGAAACCTGTGTTCTGTCATGTGCCACCATGGTCTGGCCAGGATTCTTCCGTCCCTCCACGAGTCGCCCGTGAACGGACAGCTCTGTCGCTGTAGGCCGCCACGTGGGGCAGCTGGCCTCCCGCTCCCGTCTCCCCAGTTCTCCCCGACCTACGACCCGCGACGGGAGGCTGTGGCCAATCACGTGAGCTGCCGTTTCTCCTGGAGCCTTTCTTCAGTCTCGTCCGAGCTGCCACTTGGGTCTGGAGAACCATCTGTGACCTTCGTTGTCACCTTCCGGGGAATTCTTGCCTCTCTGCCTCCTGTCATTTACGAGGAACTCCGCGGCCGTTTCCGCTCGGGGCTTTCTCTCCCCTCGGTGGCAGTTGGTGACTGAAACCACCTTTCTCTCCCATCACCACCGATGACTGAACACTCCCCTCCTTACCAGCTTACTGAATGTTCATTGCTGCAAAGTTTTTTTCCCTCTTTTCCAGAGTTGTCATTTTTGGCTGAACGTGTCCCCTCGGGATTGCTGGGTCAGAGTCCACGACTGGCTCCTTTCTGTCTCTACCCCTGACTTATCCCCGTGGTCAGACGCCCTCCTTCCTCCGTGATTTCTCATTTGTGCCTGGGAACCTTCCTTCTCTGTCACCTGAGTGCCATCGCGTATCTGCTGAGTCTACAGCTAAGGCTGACAACCCCGTTCTCGTCCCCACGAGTTGTCACTTACAATGAGGCTTTCCTCCGTCTCCCAGCTTGTGAACGGTCACCAGAAACTCCTTTGTCACCGGAGCTGCCGCTGGCCCTGGGGCCCTTCCTCCCACGGACGGGCGCCTCATTCACGACTGGAAACCTCGTGTGCCCGTCATCCGAGTTACCATTTGTGACTGGTGGTCTCTCTCGCCGTCCTTGATGACCAGAGGCCGTCTTTGTTTCCGAAGTTATTATTTCCTTCTAGAACCTTCCTTCCCAGCATTTGGGTTATCGGTTATGACTGGAGAAATTACCGTGTGAAACCCCCCGTGGTGTGGATCGCAGTGTAGGACAGAGTCTTCTCTGCTGTCCCCTTGCTGTCATGCTTGTGGTTCCGTCACTTTCCTCACTTACCACCTTAGTCGCGAGCCCGTGGGAGTGCGCGTCCCCTAGCATCTGGGCATAACAGAGCCGGAAACCTCTGTCTGCATCACCACAGTTAGTAGAAAGAAATCATTCTTTCTCTGTCACAGCGGAATTCTCCACGGGGACCCAAACCTCCTCTCCCTGGGAGCTGAGTCACCAGTGACGATGGCGGTTGGGTTTTTCCATCTAGTGCTGTTATCCGTGAGCGAGACGGTCTGTTTCCAACCTGAGCTGTCATTAACGACTGAGGTCTTCCTCTAGCCACCGCCCGCCCACGCGCCACCGCCACCGTTCTCTCTCCACCTCCCGTGTCACCATTTATGACCAGAGTCCTTCTCGGCCATCTCAGTAATTCACAACTGGAAATGTTCCTGCCTCATCTGCCCGGTGGCCATTTGCAACCAGCGACCTTGTCCTTCGTGTCCTAAGTTGTCACGCACATCGGGAACGTTCTTCCCGTCGCCTCGCCGGCGTGCCCGGAAGAAAAGACTCCCCCTGCGCCCCTGACTTGTCTTACGGGTGGAGCCCTTTGTCTCCCCTTGAGCTCTCCTCTGTGGCTGCCTGTGTTCTCGGAGCCTCCGCACTGCACGCGTGATTGACTCTGGGTGATTTTCTTGTCTCCGCCCAGCAGCGTTTTCCCAGAGAAAGAAAGCACGTGGGATGGCAGCTGGGAACGCGTGTGTCCTGGTTGTTAGTCGGAGACCCCAGACTCGTCCTTCCTGCTTTATTTGTCTCTGCGGCCCCCCAGGAAGGGGCCGTGGTGAGTGTTGCCGCCGCCGGCATGTTGCAGAGGCCGGGCCGAGCGCTCCCCGAGGCCAGGTCACTCGGTCGTGCTACGGAGTCCCCTGGTTCCCGGAGCGCAGACTCGGTCTGCCCGTGGCCCTGAAGGAAAGGAGGCTGTCTCTCAGCCCCTCGGGTCGGGGCTCACCAGTGGTCCAGCACAGTTTGTGTTTTGTTTTCTTTTCGAGATTTTCGGAGACTCGGGGCCGTTTGCTGGGTGTCGTCAGTTTGCCGGGTGGCGGTGCCCACAGCTGGCTCTGGCCGCTCCAGCCGGCCCGCGTCCTGGGCACGTGTGAGCCCCGCGCTCTCCCAGTGCCGGGGGCGGGGGGCAGGAGCCCAGGCTCGCGTGCGCCCCGCTACCAGGCTGCCTGCTCCCGGAGAGGCTGCGTCAGCCCTCGCAGGGACGGAGACGCACGATCATAACTCCACGGACGCCTGGGGCTGACCGCTCTGCTCCCAGGTGCCCGGAGCAGCAGAGCAGCCCTGATAATGGCCAACCTTTATGTCTGCTGGCCCCTTTATGCTGGATGCGCTTCCCTAAGACGGCCGTGGGCTGTGCGATTCGCCTGGCTGTAGGGTCGCCCGTGCGCCCGGCTGCCGAGGGCCAGGGACGGGACGCACCCGAGCCCGCGCCGCCCCCGTCTCTGACCTTTACTGCTGCACGGAGCACCAGGACTAGGAGTGATGAGGGTCTGGACGGGGCGCCAGCCACTGGTCCTGCAGCCAGGTACTCCCTGCCAACCCTCTCTTTGGGCACCTCACAGAGCCCGGGGAGCTTGGGGCAGCAGGTCCTCAGGCACAGAGACCCCCTCCCTGGAGCGCAGGAGGTGCTGCCAGCATCTGTCCCTCCCCCATTTCTGTCCCCACCGCGTCCCCTACCCCGGGTTCCTTTCCCAGGTAGCTGGAACGGGTTCACTTCTCTTGGGTCCGGGTCAGCCGTCATTGGTGAGTCTAACAGAATGTTATTTTACAATGATTTGTGAGCTTTTTTTTTTCTTAAGATTTTATTTATTTATTTATTGGGCAGGCAGAGAGAGAGGAAGAAGCAGGCTCTCCGCTGAGCAGAGAGCCCGATGCGGGGCTCGATCCCAGGACCCTGGGATCATGACCCGAGCCAAAGGCAGAGGCTCTAACCACTGAGCCACCCAGGCGCCCCGATTTGTGAGCTTTAAAGACCCATGCTTCAGACAGGCACCTGCTGTGAGCTATCTCAGTTTCTCTTTCTGCCTCACAGCCACCTAGACCCATATAACGTACACCCCAAGTAAACAGAACCAGCTGCGTTTGGGGCCAAAGAGAGAGGGCTAGCCCATGAGAGTGGTGTACCGGGCCGCTCTCTATGTGATGTCTCAGGCGGTGGTTTCTCCATCCACACGTGCTCACCTTCATTAAGCCTGTGCCAACCTAGTGTTTGCGTGCCGGACTTCCCGCAGGCACCCAGGGAGCTGACGCCCCTAACCATCCCCTGGGAGCACCGTCCCCTGGGAGCACCTTCCCCTGGGAGCAGGGAAGAACCACAGTTTGAGTGGTTAGGGCAAAGTGAGCTGGAACAGGGCATCTGGCAGGCTTATTTTACTCTGTGCTTTGGGGACTTGCTGCTAACACTGGGTACGTCAGGGGATGGGTGGTGACCTAGCCGGACAGTCCCCCTCTCTGGGTGTGTGGGGCAGAGCTGAGTGCCGACGGGACCCGGCCAGCCCCGGTCGATAGCGGGTTGTTGTATTTTCTGCCGGCACACGGCTTCTTCTGTTTCCCGTTTGGAGAACACCTGGCAGATGGTCTGGTTTGTTTTTACCGAGCTTTTGGAACAAAAGGGAAGGACAACCTGTTGCTTAAGTCAGACGCACAGATGGGGACACTCTGCCCACATCCTGAAGGAAAAGACAGACTTCCAGCAGGAACAGTGACACAGGGCAACGGGTCTGCCCCTCTTCTTGTTCTGAAACTGACCCAGAGCCAGTGAACGCTCCAGTTTCCTCCTCTGGGGCACAAATGGCCGCCTGTTTGCCTGGTAAGGTGTGGTCACTGGAGCGTCACCTTCCAGCCAGCAGGTGACGAGCCGTCAGCTTAAAATGGGCAAAGGCTATGATCTACAGACATGTCAGGTAGCGGCCACACAAACCCCACGCTCGTCTCCGCAAGAAACGAAGCTGACGCCTGGTTTGCTCAGCCCAAGCCTGTTAGTCATCAAGACCCTCAAGCAACCGGGGCTCCCAGACCCTCAGGGACAGACCAGAGGTCCTGGGGTCAGCACACATCCCAACAGGCAAGCCTCATCTGACTCCCATCTGGGCCCCATTGACCCACATCTGGCCCCCGTTTGGCCCCTCTGATCTCTGATCCCCATCTGGCCTCTGTCTGACCTCATCTGACCCTGTGTGACCCCTGTCTGGTTCCCATCTGAGCCCCAACTGACCCCTGTCTGGCCCCCTCTGACCTCTGACCCCCACCTGGCCCCGTCTGACCTCGTCTGACTCCCCTCTGACCTCCGTCTGGCCCTGTCTGCCTGGCCCGGCAGGTGCGCTCTTTTGTCTCAGCCCAGGCGCCTCATCTGGACAAGAGGACAGTGGCCTTGAGGGTTGTCCCCATGGGCTATTTGAGGAAGCATGTCCCACTGTGCCTCAGGCACCCCCGTATCGTAACTTTAAAAGCCTGTTAATTCAGGGCAGCACGCGGGGCGCCTGGGTGGCCGAGCAGCTCCAGCCTCTGATCCTGATTTTGGCTCAGGTCAGGATCTCAGGTTGTGGGATCGAGCCCCGCGTCGGGCTCAGCCCTCAGAGGGGGGGTCTGCGTGAGACTCTCTCTCCCTTGCTCCCTGCCCCTGCCCCCCCGTGCACACCCTGCTCTCTGGGTCGCTCTCAAATAGACTTTTTAAATCTTTAAAGAAAATAGTGCATTATTTTCAGATATTGAACCAGCCTTGCATTTCCAAAATCCCACATGGCCATGGTAGATATTTTTTAAATATTTCTGGATTTCACTTCCCAATATTTTATTGAGAATTTTTGTGTCTCTAGTAATGAGGGGCAACAGGTTTCTTTTCTTGTGAAGTCACGTCTTGATAGTGTTGGTTCAATGTCATGATCTGTGAAGTATTCCCTGCTCTTTTATTTTCTGTAAAAGCTTAGGTAAAACTGATCTAAATTTTTCCCTAAAGGTGACCTAGAATTCAGCAATGAAACCATCTGTGCCTGGGGATTTATTCTTTAGAAGGGTTCCCACGATCCATTCTGCAGCTTTAACTGCCCTCCACGTCTCCAGGCCGTCCCCTGGGGCGAGCCAGGGCGGACTGTGGTTTTGCAAACTCGCTCTGCAGAGGGCGGCTCACAGGGCTCCCGTCTCTCCGGCCCGGGTCCGGAGGGGCCTCCCACCTCGATCCAGATAGTGGCCATTCTATCTTCTCCTTTTTTGGTCAGTCTTGACTGATGTTTATTCCTTTTACTGACCCTTCAAATAACTTTCATTTCATTCACTTTTTCTACGTTTTCAGTCTCACTCTCTTTTCTTTATTGTCTCCCTGCGGCCGTGCTTGGTTCCTTCTGCCCCGCCTGGGTTCTTCAGGAAGAGGCTGACATCCTGACATCCTCTCCGCTCGCCGCACGCTCGGTCCGGCTGGGTGGCGTCCCACAGGCTTTGGCTTCTGCCCCCGTCGCCACACTTCGCCCTTTGAGGCGTCCTGTTGGGCTCTGCAGATTGCCTCCGCCGACTCACTCCTGGGAGCCTGGAGCTTTCCCGCTCCCGCGCCCCCGTCTCAGCCGCCGAGGTCAGAGCACACGCGATCTATGCCCCATGTGCTCGGCTCTGTTTTACAGCTCGGGGTGCCCCTCACCTGGGGCACGTTCATGGATCGCAACATGGGTCACACCCGCTGCCGAGACCCGTGTTACAGAGACGCGCCTTCTCCCCGGGGGTTGATGATGCTGTTAATTATGTACATCTTTGCTGGTCTTCCCCCTGCTGCTGCTGTCAGTTTTGGGGAGAGGAGCATCGAGGTCTCCAACCGCAACCGCGGGTTGGCCTGTTTCTGTGGCCAGATGCCCTCTGGGTCCTGGGCCCTGGGCCCTGGGTCTTGCTTGTTCCACTTGGCACAGCTCCTTGTGAGCTCACTCCGATCCTCTCCGCAGTCACTCAGCCAATCTGTTTTCTCCGAGGTTCCCTTTGTTCTGACCTTAACAGCCACTTCAGCCTTCACCAGTTTGCATTGTGCGTTCTGCCCCGGGAAGCTGCCCGCGCTGTCCCTGCATCTAGAAGCATGTCACGCCTGCCCTGTCCTCTGTCCGCAGGCCCCATGCCCGACTGCCCCAGAGCTGCGCTGCGACGTGGCCATTGGCTCGTGGCGCTGGGAAGCGGCTCTTGGGGACGGACCCCGAGCGTTTGCGTGTTGACCCTCTGCCTTCGTTCTCGCGGAGCTGCCTGGCCGGACGCCGCGCCCTGGGCCCCGTTTCCTTCCCTGGAGTAGCTTTAAAACACGGCTCGTTGCTCCCTAGCGGAGAGCTGCTGTTGCAACATTTGTGCCAATCCTGTGTTCTTTCTTTAAAAATATGTTAGGAATTTTCTTTTTTCTTTTTTTGCTTGAATGTCCAGAGGACTTTCCCCCTTGTCTTTAGAGCCCGACAGTGTGGAGGTGTGTGTCGGTGCCGAGGGCCGCTCGTCCGGTACTCGGCGTCCCTCTCTAGCGTATAGGTTGCAGACGTCCCCACTCCCACAGTTTTCCGAGTCACAGTTCCAAGTTCGCGTCCTCTTCCTCTGCCTGTCTTTTCTTTCTCGAAGTGGCTTGTCCCCGTGGGGCCCCGGTGCACGCCGCTCTGCCCACAGCCAGAAAAAGCCTGTCTGGCCAGGAAGACCTGTGTACCCTGAAGGTGTGAACCCACCAGCTCCCTTAGGGCACGCCGGCCTGTGCTGGGGGCCGCCAGTAGAGAGAGTGCGTCTGCAGGCGTCCAGGTCTCAGCCCCCACCAGGAGTCTGCAGAGCCCGGGGCCAGGTGGGGGTCGTGGGCCAGGCCCGCCGGGTCCTACACTCAGGGGTTTCCAAGTTAGGAATCGGGAGAGCCAGATCCCCCAGCGACCTGAGAACTTCAGCTGCCCCGCACCCACCCCCTCCCCATTTACCACCCATTCCCTCATTCATTCATCCATTCATTCATCCCTGCGGCCCTTCCGCTGTGCACACCTATCGCCGGCAGCGCCAGACACCGGGACCCAGCAGATGAAACCCACTGTGTCCTCTGACAACCTTGTGCTGACCCCCTGCCCGCAGGCTCTCTGCCATGGTGCAGCCCCAGCGGCCATGCCGAGGAGCCCCTCCCACTGCTGCCCACGCTGGGAACATGCTGGACAGTCTCAGGGCCAGGGGCGCTGCCACGTGGCTCTCTGCGTGGCTGGCGTGGCTCCGAGGTTGAGAGCCTCTGCTCCGTGTTTCCTTCATCCCACAGACCTCCCTCGGGGAGCCTCTCTTCCTCTGCCCGTGGGCTCGTCTGTGGGCTTCGTGCGAGTTCCTCACCTGTTCCCATGCAGGGCCTCTTAGGGTTTGGCCTCAACCAAGATGGACCAGGGCCTTGTGCTCGGCCTTCCTCTTCTGGACCCTCGGGAGTCGGCTGGGGCTTGAGACACCTTCCCACCCCACACAAGGCCACACACGCCACCACCCCCTTCCCCATCTCTGAAGGGCACAGGGGAGGCCCAGCACACACAGGCACTGGACGGGCCCGGGTCAGGCCACATCCTCCTGCCCCCAGCCCATCCGTGCTCTTGTCCCTGGGTGAGGGCCCAGCAGGACCCCGGGAGGGGAACAACGGCGAGAGTCCGGACCCCCCCCAAGCAGAGCCCCTACTCCGCTCCCCTCTGCCCCCCACCCCGGGGGCTCCTGGGAACAGAAGCTGCAGTCCCTCTGCCCACACAGCCCTACCACTGACCCGTGCGCAGGAGGGGAGGCCGCTGGGTGAACGGGGAGCCCCTGGGGCTGGCGTCTCACACACACTCCCCTGGGCTCTGCCGCTTCTGGCCCTGCTGTCCAGGGTGGTCCCGAGGCCTGGGCTTCAGCTGAGCTGGCCGGTGGATGGAGAGGAGGGCTTGGCCGGAGCGACCCGGAGAGTCGGCGCTCTTGCTGCTTTGTCCATGGACGCCCCTGCACACCTTGAGCCGGCCCGACGGCCGCCACACCCGTCCTTTGACACCAAAGGCCCACCACAGGCAGGCCTACAGGCTGGGTGAGCGCCCAGGGGCGGGCAGGGCTGCGGGATGCTGGGATGCCTGCTCTGCAGCTGGATGGAAGGGGGAGTTCTAGGAAGGGATGTGCGCTTCCTGCCGCTGGCCTGAGTGCAGGCACGGGGATCACATTTCCCCCTGGGCTGCGGTCAGCACAGGCTGGGTCCAGGGTGGGAAGAGGGCAGGAAGGGACTGGCAAACAGATGGTGCTTGCGTGGCTCTAGCGTTGAGCCCAGGGTCTCCCTTAGAACCTCGCCTTGCCCACGCGGCCGACACGCTCCGGCCCACAGGCATCCTCCCCTCGACACCAGGAGCTCTTGGATGAACTGCGGGCCCAGCCTAGCCTTGGGGCCGAGGACCCACTGCACACTGTGGCCCAGCTGGGCCTCCCGTGACCTGTGGGCCCGGGGCAGGGGGGCGGCAGGACCCCGGTTCTCCCAGCGCGGCACGCAGGCACCGAGGGAGGCAGAGACGCTCCCCCCGGCACGTTCCAAGCGCTCTCATCCCCGCTGTTCTGTGGTCACCGTGACCGGGAGGCTCCCCCGTGCTTAGGAGGTCTTGGTTCTAAACGCGGAGCAGGTCTTTCTGTGACGGCACGTTCAGAGGCTCTGTGGGCCCCGGGCAAGTGGGGATTTGGACCCCCGTCGGAGGCACGTGGCTCCTGGAGAATCACCCGTTTTCTGGAGAGAAACCAAACCGTCCTTCAGAGTTGGGTCCCCGTGTCTTTGCCTGAACGTGCTCACTGCCCCTGTTGGGGCGGTAAGGAGCTTCTTTCCGGGGCTTTGAGGAGCCCGAGCTGTGTTTCGGACTTGAGGCAGCCCTCCTCCCCGGGCACACGGCTGCCCTCCGCTCCCCGGCAGCGGCCCCAGCAGCTGGGCGTTCGTCCGAGTGCCCACGACACAGCTCAGCCTTTTCCGCTGAAGCCCCGAGAAGCTGTTTCAACGACGTCCATCGCGTCCTGTGCTATTTGGAAAGATCCCTGGGGTAAGTGTCCAACTTGTCTATCTCCATGTGTAGAACCTGGATCCTAGCAAGGACCTCAGAAGTAGGAATGACGTAATTCGTCTGTGCTTTCATAAGCTGGTGTGGAGAAATGTGGCGATTTGGGGCGCAGAGCTGGTGTATCCCAGGAGACTGACCGACGGGTCCGCTTCCTCTCATTCCGAAGAAACAGACGTAGCAAGTTAAGGGTCAGTTCAACCACCTAGGAGCAGGGCTGGGGAGGGGGTCTTCCCACTCAGCTACATGAGGCCCTCGGGGCCAGGAGCCAGCTCCACACACAGACCCCAAGGCCCCAGCCCAGCTGTGAGCAGCCGCCGGCCCAGACCGTCCGCACGTCCATGCCTCATGCACACGTGCAGAGGAGGGCCCAGCTCGGCATGGGGGCTGGCGCCCCAGAAGGCACCCCTGCCTAGACCCCCTCTGGAGTGACGGACACACAGGCCCCGCCCCTGCCTGGTGGATCCCTCTGGCTCCTGACTCCCCCTGCATCCACGAGACTCTCTGAGGCTTGCCCGGGGCCCATGGTCACACAGGTGAGCCCTGGAGTCACACAGGTTGGGTCCTGGGTCACCAGGGGGTCCTGGGGTGACACAGGTGGGCCTTGGGTCACACAGGGGGTCCTGGGGTCACACAGAGGTCCTGGGGTGACACAGGTGGGCCCTGGAGTCACGCAGGGGATCCTGGGGTCTCACAGGTATGTTTTAGGGTCACACAGAGGGGCCTGGGGTCACATAGTTTATCTCTGTCCCATCAGATGCCCCTGGTGTCTGCACAGTGCCTGACCCTTGGGCGGGCCGAGCAGACGCTGACCCAGGACTGTCGACCTGGCCTCTGAGAGCACAGGACCGGACATCCGGCATCAAAGTGTTTGCCGTTCCTGGGAGAGCATGACCTGTGCCTGACCCTTCCCGGTCAGGAGCACCTCAGATGCCCTCTGGCTGACCCGGTGAGAGCAGCTGCCACGTCCTCTGACACATCAGAGTTGTCTCCTGTGTCCCAACATCACCCAGGCAGTCGGGGCACCGGCGGGAGCCCACCTGAGCGCCGGCCCCGCAGGGAGCTCCGGCCCCCTGGCTCCCTCCACACTGTCCCCTCCTGCTCCTGGTTACTCCACACCCTCTCCTTCGCCCCAGCCCGGCCCTGTACACACTTGCCTGGGCCTCACCTGGGCTCTGCACAGGCCCTCCCCGCCATTCCCGACACCCCGGCCCCCAGCTGGAGGAGTCGTGGGGACGAGGGGGTGCCTACTCCAGGCCTGCACTTGCTGGGTTGGGAGCTGGGTCCGCACCGGAGGCCTGCTCCCGTTTTGTGCACGACTTGGGTGAAGACCCACAAAACCCACTGATCAAACACAGTTGGCACGAAGCCGGGGGGAGAGAGGGCTAACGCACTGACCAAGGGAATCCAGATCCAATGCGAGTTCCCCAGCCAGAGGAGGGGCCCAAGCTCACGGGAGGGAAGACGCATTTGGGCCCACTCGGCTCCCAAACCGAGGGGCAGGAAGGCCTTGCTTGACAGTGTGAAAAGGATCCGTGGGTGTCAGTGGACCACAAGCTCATCAAGAGACAGCTGCGTGGCTCACTTGCTGGAAATCCCTGCTGAGTCAGTGTGCAGCCCGAGGAGAAGAGGATGCTCTGGACAACAGGGAACTAACCCGGCCTCTCCGTGGTCCTCTCCGTGGTCTACCTGGGTCTCTCCACTGAGGGCGCAGGTAAGTCCCGGCACCTCCAGACTCTGGCCCCTGGAAGGGTGGCCGCTGTGTCGTCAGAGGGGCAGGACCGCCATGTGGGGATGTGGGCGGCAGGGGCGGACGAGAACAGGCTTAAGTGAGAAGGAAGATCGCTGTTTTCCTGGGGCCGTGGGTCAGGTTCCACACTTGTGGGCTCGCCTCGGAAGCGCAGGAAGGAGACGAGCCCTACAGGTTGGGGACTCCGGGTTTGTTCAGAACTTTGGAGAAAGCGCCCTGATGCAGTGCGGGGCAGCAGTCCCCAGGGCTCTCGGGTTGCCGCCGACGTGCCTCGTCTGCTTCGCTCCGTTCCTCTCTCTCCGAAAACAGCGCGGTTCGGAGGCTACGGTTTTCCCCAAACCACGAAGACATGGCTCGGTTTTCCTCACGTGCCCTTTGGGCCCTCCGTGTCTGTCTCCCTGGCCGCTCTGAAGAGGGACACTTGGCCGGGCGTTGGACACCCTGCCCACTCCATGCCCGGTCCCTGCCGGCGGGGCGGGGGCCTCTCGCCTGACCGCGGCCCCGTGTGTCGGCCGTCCCTTGGCAGCGTGGGCCTTTCCTGGGCTGCTGGAGCTCCCTCCGTGCCCCCGGGGCTCAGGCGTGGGCTCCCACACGCTCCCCCTTCCCATTTCTGCGTGGAGCCACGGCGTGACCGGGACCTACCTTTACAAGGGGCGTGACAGGGCCAGCGGCCTTCTTAAGTGACGACCGTTTTCCCACAACGTCCACCAAGAAGGCCGACTGCGGCGTCCGTGCGCGTCGTGTCTCCTGTCTGTCCCCGCTCCCGACTCTCCCTTTGTCCACCCGTCCGCTCCTCCCCGCCGGCTCCGTCCGGTCACCCTGCGCCTCGGGGTCCGGCAAGTTTCGCAGCCCC
This sequence comes from Taxidea taxus jeffersonii, assembly GCA_003697995.1. Classification (NCBI taxonomy): domain Eukaryota; kingdom Metazoa; phylum Chordata; class Mammalia; order Carnivora; family Mustelidae; genus Taxidea; species Taxidea taxus. The sequence continues at coordinate 30,175 of ML101214.1, read as the reverse complement.
TCGCCGGGTCCCACGCAGAGGCTGACGGGGCCGACCGGAGGGGCCGGGCCCGTGGGACCTCGCGGGCACGAGGTCGCCAGCCCGTCTCACGCCGGTGGCACTGGCAGTCCCGCCCGGAAGCCACGTGAGCCCCGTGAAGCTCTACCATCGCGCGGTCAGGGCTCCCACGCGTCCCCTGTCGCGGGCCTCCGTGTGTTCTGGGGAGCAGGAATGCGGCTGACCGGGCTGTGCCTGCCTCCAGCGCGCCTGCCGCAGCTACTACATCATGGCACGCCCAACGGCCCGGGTTCCCACGTCCTCCTTCATGTCTTCTCTTTGTTGTTTCTTCTGGATTTTGTCCATTCTCCCCCAATTTCTATGACACCATGTTTGAATAATCTGCTTTTCCTTCTTCCTTCCAATCCCTATCCCTTATCTCTCCGTCTCTCCGTCTCTCCGTCTCTGTCTCCGATCGCCTCTGCCTGTCTCTGGCTATCTGCCTCCTCCTCTCTGTCTGTCTCTCTGTCCATCCCTGCCTCTCTCGCGAACGACAGGGCGGCTGTTACGTCTCCCACAAAGTTGAAGAGACGGGCTGTGGGAGACGTTCTCTCCGGCTCCGGTCACGGGGGACGTTTTCGGTGCTGTTCGGTGTAGTGACTGCTGAAGGCTTTCGCACAAGCCTCCTGTTCAGCCAAGGAAGTGCCTTTCTACTCTGGGCTTGCCGCGAATGCCCCCAGGGAATGCCCCCAGGGACGGGCGCTGGCCGTTCTGGATGTCCTCCCCTACAGCAGTCCCAGGCTGGCTCTTGTCTCCTTTGTCAGCACGGGCTCCGGGAAATGGGCATTTGGTGCGGCCCCGAGCCGGGTGCCAGTTACGGCGCACCTCAGTCCCCTGGGTCCCCAGTACTCCGGGCCTCCCCTCGGGACAGGGGGTCGATCCGGTCACCTGGGTGTCTGGGAGGGTCTGCAGCCCCCGCAGGATGGTCTGGCTGGGCCCAGGCTGAAGGCAGTGGCCAGGGGTCGGGGCGGCGGGCAGCGGGAGCCACTGGGGGGCCAAGGGGACAGTCTCTGCCTCAGCTCCGCTGTCCTGGCTCAGGACACGTCCGGAAGGTGGGGCCTCAAACCCAAGAAGCAGCCTTTGGCAGGAGGGGCCAGCAGGCTTTTCGGACTGGTGCGTGGAGCCCCAGGGCCGTTGGGGCATCCGCACCCCAGCCCCATGGCAACTGAGCCCAGGCCCCTGCAGGCTGAGGCTCTGCATGGAGGACAGAGGGAGGGCCAGCACCCAGGGGATCGGGCAGCTTTCTCTGAGCCGGCAACACACCCGGCTCACAGCTCACCCCGGTTCTCTCCCCCCACTGGCACCCCATGAGGAAGCACATGTCCTTGGGACTCCCGTAACCTGAGACACGCCGGGCTGGGAGCTGCAGTCCTGGGATGCCCTCCGGCTGCTGGGCTAGGAGGGGCCCCCGGGCTCCCTGGAAGCCCCTCGCAATGGCCGCGTCCTCACAACACTTGAGAAGAGGCTGGGAAGTCCCTGATGACCGAAGGGCCTACACTGTGACATGGGGACCCGAGGACCCCACAGCCACACGGGCGCTCCCACTCCGGGTCCGGAGCCGCGACCTGGCTTCGTGGTCAGGCGCCACCACTTCCTGTGTGGCTGTGCCCGCCGTGGCCCGCCGTGGCCCGCCACACCCCAGCTCCCCGGCCCCACATGAGCTTCTCACCTCAGCCTTCACTGTCACATCTCGCGCATGGGAACGCCTGGGGGCCGGGAAGCTTCCCGCGGGGAGGGCAGGGGGTGCCCCACATCAAGCTCTTCTCCTCCTGAGCCTCTCAGGAAGGGCTGATCCCCGGGACCCCAACGTGAAATGGGGGACGCCAGTGGCCCAGCCCGGCTCCGAGGGGGACTCACAGCTCGGCTAGGACGGCCACAGCCCTGAAGCAGCGCCCCCGCGGGCGAGGCCGTCCACACAAGGACATGGTCTCCCCTGAACTCGGAGAAGACGCCCCCTTGTCACCTGCCGGCACCTCCTCAGGGACACGCTGGCCGCGGCATTCCCATGAAGCCGGCTTTGTTGGGCGCTCAGGATCCCACCCTCCACCGGACGCAGTTTCTCAGAGGCGAGCGCACACGCTTCTTCACCTGGGGTCAGCCCGCGGCTGTGGGTCTTGAAGTCCTGCCCCCAGGATCTGCAGCGACTCAGCCCCATGGCCCTGGGCCAGCCCTGGGCAAGGACCACGGGGGCTCGGGGGCCAGCGAGCAGGTCTTCTGTCACGACTAACGCAGCTGACGTCCCAGCAATGACACCAGGCCCCGGGAGCCACAGGGGCCGTCCAAGGACGCAGACAAGTAGAGCAAACGTGGCTCTCTGCTTAACACAGTCCCGGGCACGGCGGCGTTCCCTCACTCTCCCGCTCTTCTTCGTGAAAGCAGAAGCCTCAGCCTCGGGTGGACATTGTGTCCCCAAAGCCAGGCTGGACGTCCCCCAAGCACGTGCGTCCTGCTCCCACAGGCCCAAGCACCGCTGCAGGCAAGTCCCCTCTGTGGGACACGCTTGGTGTCCGCGCCCAAGATCTGACACCCCGTAAGTGTGCCCTGTGGGAGGGGGCACTGCTTTTTGGTCCCCCTACGAATGTCCCCTTTGGGTCAGGTAGCGTTTGTCACTCGGCATCACATCGTGTTCTCAGGACTTGGCTGGGGCCGAGGGGTGTTAGTTCCTACCCGAATGGCCGCGGGCTAGGTTCCAGGAAACCCTGGCCCCAGGTCACCTGGGGAGGCTCTCGCAGTGGAGGGGGGACTCCAGGAAGGGCACAGGCCCCAACGTCTGTACCCTCGGGGGCACTGGAGGGACAGGCGGGTGGACAGGCGGGGTTGGAGGGGCAGCAGGGGCCTTGCCGGCCGCTCCCATCCACGCTGGCCCAGGGTTAGGGCTCGGGTTAGCGTCCTACCGTGCGAGGGCCATTGCCAAGCCCTGTGCGGATGAAGAACTTCCCGACAGGGCCGACCGGTGAGGACGGGGTCCCTAGAGAGACCGTCGTCCCCGGAGACACACACGCACACACGCACACGTGCCTGCTGGCAGAGTCACATGGTGAGCAGGCCACGCTGGGGAGGTGTAGGTCTCTGGTCTGAGAGGACAGGCCCGAGGGGCGTCGGGCGCAGCTCCAGGCCAGGGCACAGATGCTCAGCAGCTCCCATTCGCACGGGCGTGCGCGTGACACATGGGAGGGGCCGCGGGCCGGGGGCAGAGATGCCACCACCCCTGTGGTTCTGGTCCAGGCGCATGGCAGCGCCCGGCGCAGGGGCTGACCCCATCCCCCACAGGACGGCCAGTCAACACTCCTGTTTTCGGTTTCCAAAGGCATTTGGAGAAAGTTTGTTGATAGCAAAGCCTTAAGCTGAGGTTTTCTAGAAAATCCCAAATGCAGAAGCTGATTTCTCCGAAGAGTGACGTTCAGTTAAAGCCACCACTTGGCAAATTTGGGGAAGCTCTCAGCGTGGACCCCAAGTTCCTGGGTGAGCTTGTCTGCTGAGCCCGCAGCCCTTCCCTCGCGAGAGCGGTCGGTCCCCGCGCACGAGGCTCCGTGGGCAGGAGGCGGGCGAGAGTGCACACCGTCCCCCCGAGGTTAAGCGCTGGGCCGCGGCTGGGGTTCCAGGTCTCAGCTGGGAACACGTCTATTTATTGATGAAGTTCGCCTGCTTCTTGGGCCTCGAAGTTTATTTACTGTCATTAAACTGCACTAATTGTTTCTGAAGTCGATGCTGTCGCCCATGGCTTGAAGCCGTGTGAAGAGTGCGCAGGCCCCGGCGCCCGCGGTTCCCGTTACTGACGGCAGAACCGCGCTCGGACTGTGGCAAAGGACAGGCTTACAGGCTGCGCTTTAGAACGAATTCTAACTCCCCCTTGAAGCTGGGATTCAAGACGTCACTCACGGCGAGGAGAATGCTCATTCCACAATTTGAAACCAGAACCCGGATCTTGTGCGCGGCCCGATATTATTTCCACGCGCGGGAGCAGCGCTGGACGGGGCCGGACGCAGCAGCCCGAAGAGACTCTGCCAAGCGCCGTGCTGCCCGGGGTCGGCTTCGGGCTGCCTCCCGGGCCCAGTGACGGTGCTCCGGGGCCCGCGCCCGCCTCTGCTGAGACCCAGCCAGGCAGAGCGCGCCCCTTGGGTCCCCGGAAACCTGCCCGGGGGCCGAGGCCACACGCCCCGAGTGCGGGGGCTGCTGGAGGGTGCTTGGCACTCCCTCTGCACGCCGTCCAAGGGCACGCCCCGGGGCCGCTCACACAGCCGCTCTGGTCCCAGCCGTCCTTCGTGGCTTTCTGCAACACCAGCTGGGGGAGGGGCGGGCTCCTCCAGGCCCTGCGGCTCGGACAGGGAGGTGAAGCCCCCTCAGGGGGACCTGTCCGAGAGGCCCTCGTAGGCCAGGGCGGGGAAGCAGGAGCTGCAATGGCTACTCGGCCCACGGGGTTGCCCCCCACGCAGACCCCAGGACAGGCTTTCACACACAGACTCGGGTCCACGTCGCCCCAGCCATAGGCAGGAGGGCTGGGGTGCTGTGCCCAGCCCTGCCCCGAGGCCCCGAGGCTCTCTCTCCGGGGAGAGAGCTGCTGCTGACTGCTGGGAAGCCGGCGTGTCCCGTAGCCACCAGGCGGCGGCGGAGGCAGCGCAGGGACGAGACATGGCAACCACAGGGTCATTTCGGCATTTTTTTGTGGGAGGAGGACAGTGGAGGCCCCAGCATGGGGTCAGAGGTCACGGCTTTCCTCCGGCTCCGTGCACGCTGGCATCACGGGGCTGCTTCTAAAACCCCCATGTCCCGGCGCTGCCTCAGATCGATGAAATCAGTCTCCAGGGCTGGGGCCGGACGCCAGTCTGTTTTGACGCCCCTCGGACCATCCCACGGGCAGCTCGAGGACCGGCCAAGTGGGCGCGTGGACCGCAACACACGTCTGGCTGCAGCCGTGAGCGAGCTGCTCGGGGCAGCCAGGAACCGGGGCCACCGCCGACGTCAGCCCGGCCCCTCGCAGGCTCATCCAGGAGACAGCCGTGTGCGTGTGCGTGTGTGCGCGTGTGCGTGTGTGCACGTGTGCGTGTGTGCGCGTGTGCGTGCGTGTGTTCGTGCGCTTACCACAGCCAGTCCCCACGCGGCGCTGCTGTCTGAGGACCGCACACCCCCTCAGGACCCTGTCCTGTCTGCGGCACCCCCGGGACCGAGGATAAGAAGGGGCCCCTGTGCTGTCCCGAGGGTCGTGCCGGGGGCCTGGGTCAGGATGAGAGACAGATTCAGGAACAAGGAGCCACATCCCCACCCTTGGAAAACAGTGTCTCCTCAAAGACGCTGCGCTGTTTGGGGAGAATCTCCGGGACCGAGCGCAGCCGTGGAGGGAGGCCCCCAGGGTCCCAGGGGATCAGCGCCGGCGGCCCTCCCCACACCAGTTTCAGGGCACAGGAAAGGTGGGGCCGGCCGCGGTCCCTCCTGCGCGTCTGAGCTGCCCCGGGGGATCCCCAGGGGACGGCGGCTCAGAGGGTCCTGTGGCTGCTCCGTGGGCCAGATGCCCTTTATGTCCTCGCTTTGATCCCTGTTCTCACCCCTTCACCCCCGGCCGCCGAGGGTCCTCTCCAGAGCCCTTCCCGGACCGCCCTCCGCCCCCGGCCGGCCAGCAGCTCGAAGCCCCGACGCCGTGGCCCGAACATCCAACGTGGGGCTTTGCTGTTGGCGCTTCGGAAAGTCCTCGCGCGGCCGCTTCCAGCAGAGCCGGTCCAAAACGTTCTCTTTTGCTCGGTCGGCTGCCCTCCCTCGGACCTGAGTGGAAGCCGTCTCTTAGGACTGCGACCGATCCTTGGCAAACACCATCGTGGACGGGTCGGGAGCAGCTCGCGGAGGAGCCGAGAGGCCGCGGCGAGCTGGTGGGAGAACGGCCGGCGCCGTCTGCGGAAACACGGTGCTCGGGAGCTCTCGGAAAGACAGACCCCACTGCACCTTACTCACTCCCCGGTCCCGTCCCGGCTGGGGCGTCTCCTTAAACACTTTCCTGGAAAACGATGCGCTCTTCTTCCCGAGGATGACCCAGCGACTCAGAAGGGCCATCTGTGCAGTCCGGGGCGCAGGGGTGTGGGCAGCCGGCAGGGCCGAACTCCGAACGGCCCGGGGCTCCCCTGCTGCACCTCCCGCCACCCGACTTCTCCTTCTGCAGCCCAGTCTGGCCGCACACCAGGGTGGGGTGGGCCCGCCAGGGGGTGTCTCCGAGACCCTCCGCTCCTCCACTCACCCCTGTGCCGGGGTGGGATGTGTGGGCGGAGAGGGCGGCCGGGCTTCCGCCAGCAGGTGCCCCCACGCCCCGGCCCCGGGCTCGCTGCCAATGCGCAGAGGGGGTCGCCTTCGCCAAGTGGTGTGGGGCCTGCTGGGTATCGGGTGGGAGGGAGAAATGGACCTTGACCCATAAGTCACATCGAAGCCAAAAATAAAAGGGAGCTCAGAGCCCACCCTCACCTGTGCGCCCGCCTAGCACAGACCAGCACCTGATGGGCCCCCAAGAGACACCACGTCCTGGTCCCCAGACCCGTGAACTGCCACATGAGGCCACGTGGTCCTGCCGTGGACTCTCAGGGTGGCTGGCGTCACCAAAGGGGTGGTGGGGGGCACAGAGACACGCAGGGCAGGCCGGCGCTGAGAGAAGGCGGCCACACCCCCAGTGGCCAGGGGTCCCCAGAAGCTGGGGGGAGCACAGAACATCCCTGGCAGCCCCCAGGAGGCCCAGCGCTGTGCACGCCCAGGCCAAGCCCCGTCAGACCCCAGATACGCAGCCTCCCGGGCTGGGGGCACAGCAGCCATGGGAAGCTCACCCCGGAGCACCCACGCGTGGTTCCTGGGGTTCCTCTCCACATAGAGGCCTGGAGAGGCAGGGGTGGGGTGCGGACTGTGGCCACTGCTCTTCCGTCAGGACCAGGGCCCTGTCCCCAGAAGGCAGGGGTCTTGGTCAGCAGAGACAGCCCAGCCCACCCCTCGAGGGGCCGGAAGCGAGTGGTTCTCCCCGATGACCCACTGCGGTCAGCCCGTTTACATCTCTCCTGCATAGCCCCGTGTCTCTCACACGTCCACTCTGCTATCCTGGGTATTCTGTCGCTGGCCCTGCGAGGGGCTGTGCTGGCCATCGCGGGAAACAGTCCCTAGGGCTTGTCCTCTCAGACCAGAGAACTACACCTCCCCAGCGTGGCCTGCTCGCCATGTGACTCTGCCAGCAGGCACGTGTGCGTGTGCGTGTGTCGTGTGTGCACGTATGTGGGGCATTGTGTGTGCGTGTGTGTGCACACGTGTGTGCTGACCTGCTGAGCCATGTCTGGCACCGGTTCCTGGCCCCATGCTCTGGAACCCCCAGGCCTGCCTGCTCCTCTGGGTCCCAGCAGCCCGAGGTGGGAGCCAGACAACCAACCAACGACATTTCCCCCCAGAAGGACAGGGAGCTGGAGAGGCAGGGTGGGCGCACGCCCAGAGACCATGGGTGGTGTTACATCGGGGAGGGAACAGCTGGTGCGAGAGGCGCAGGGGCAGCTGGTCCACAAGGCTGGGGGCAGCACAGCTCAGCGGGAGCTCAGGGACAGTCCTGAGAGGCTGGCTGAGCTCTGTAGACAGAAGGCACAGAAGCCAGCAGTTCCGGAGGCCTGGTGGGGGTGGGACGTGCTGACGGGAGCTTGGGGGCAGGGGTGCAGTGGGCTGCAAGGAGGGCAGGGTCCTGGGAGCAAGAGGGCACGGGTGGGAAGGGCTGGGAGGAGATCGGGGTGCTGGGGGCAAGGAGGCAGGGGTGGGATGGGCTGTGAGGAGGGCAGAGTCCTGGGGCAGCGGAGGGGCAAGTGAGCCTGAGCTCGTGCACACAGTTCAGGTCCCAGGGTCCCCCAGTGGCAGTGACCCTGCAGGAGGTGGCATCACAGCGGGGTGCCCTCCCTCGGCTGGTCTTCCTGGAGGTCACCCTCCTCATCACAAGGTTCGGCTCCCTCCTGGTGATGCTGAGCACCCGTGGGGTCCACACGAGGGCAGGTCGTCCTCCCAGCACCAGCGAGATGCCAGCTGGCCGTGTGACAAGGCTCCTGTTCTGTGACATCTGCAGGACACAGCAGCCCACAGTGGGCTTTCCTTCTGGAAACGTGGGGTCCCTGCACTGTGCAGGGGCCAACCTGCTATACGCCCCACGATGACTCTGGCCTCTTCTTTCTCGGTCTTTCAGGGTTTTCAGATCTCCATCCACACAGTCCCTAATGACGCCCGCCGCCTGCCCTCCCTTCCATAGACGGGCACCTGCCAGGCCACCCCGCCTGGTGCTTCCTCCTCTCCTCGTGTCCGTCCCCTCTCGAACCAGACCTGGGCTCGCCCTATCCCCTGCTCTGCCTCAGCTCCAGCCCCCCCATGTCTGCAGAAGCAGCTCCCGAAGGGCCAGATCGGACGGTGTCCTTCCTGGTCGCAGGGTGGATAGCCCTGAAGCAGCACCCGGAAAGAAACGCAGATGCCCTTCTAAGCACCCTCGTGCAGATGGGACCACCCACCCACCCGGGGTTCCCTGGGTCCTCCAGGGTCAAAGGGAGCCATTTTGGCTCCTCCAAAGCCAGAGCCTTCCCAGGGCCGGGAATGATGTCGTGAAGGCAGCCTTCCCTCCTCGCCCATTTTCCCGGGGAAACTGCCTTTCGTTTGGATGCTGGCCGGACTTCGCACACAATCCCCTCGACTCTGTCTTCATTGTCTTTCCAGGACAAGCAGGACTTTTCTGGGCAAGGGTCTTTTCCTCTGGGTCAGAGGTGGAGATGCCGCCCGGAGCCGCGCCCGCCTGCCCGTCCTCGCACTCGGGCTTGTCCGCGCTCCCCGCCTCCACAGCCAGCACTGCTCCCTGCAACGCTACCTTCCAGAACCCGAACTAGACGAGTCCTCCATCCTCCTGATGGAAGCGAGTTCTGCTGGCGGTTCGCTGGGCGTCTGTCCAGACCAGACCAGTCTATCCGCCCCGCGTGTGCGCAGAGAACGGCCCCAGAGCGCGTGGCCAGGCGTCCCTGCCACCGTGGGCGCCGGGCGGCCTCCCGAGGGAGTCGAGCCCACCGGACTGTGTCTCCAAGCCGCGGGAGCTGGCCGCCGTGGGCCCAAGGCTCTGCGTCCGTCTCAGGGCTACGCTTGGCCTCCCGAGGTGCCGCGCTCCCTCAACCGTCCCCGGGGACAGAGTCGCCTCCTGAGAACGGGTCACTGGCCGGAGGCCCTGCCTTCTTCAGGACGGGCCCAGCGCCAGCCCACAGCCCAAGCCGTCACTACACATGTTAGCTCACGCCAGTCCTGGGCTCAACACGGTCCCCCACAGTCGCCAACGGTCCCCAGAGCCAGGCTGAGGCTGTGGGGCTTCTGGAAGGCCGTCCCCTCCCTGCCTCCGCCCTGGCACCGAATGCATTTCGGGGAATGTGGCGTCCCGATGCTGGTCCCCGACAGCATGTCACAGACAGAATCAGACTCTGCCTGGCCTCTGTCCTGAATGGCGGGCTCCCATGTCACCCCACAGCACGCCGACAGTCCCAGGAACCCACAGGGCGGACTGGGCAGGCCTTTCCCGGCCCCGGCTGCACGGCAGGGTCAGGGGCCCCATGAGCACGGCGTCCGTGGTGGCCCTCGCCGCAGCTTCGGGGGACCTCGAGGACCCGCCGGCCGGGGCCGCAGCTCGAGCGAACTAGGCAGAGTGTCACCTCGGCTCCCCACCGCCCGCAGGAAGCAGAGGACTGGCGTGCCGGCCGGGCGGTGTGGTCCACGGGACTCCTGGGGGCGCCAGGCCTGCGGTCAGCCTTCCTCCCTGGTCTGCCTTTATTTGCAAATTCTTCTCTGGAGGTGCTTGACCAGCTCTTCCCAGAAACAAGTCCCCAGACCAGCGCGAGCCCATCATGAAGTTCTCCCCAGTCCGTGGTCAACCCGGGAACAGTGGCGCCACGCCGAGCTCACGGAAAGGCTGTCCGCTTTCTGAGAACCTTCTTCCCACTTGCCCCATGAAGAAGAGCGAGGGGTGACAGGGCCTCTCACCCACAAGGGCCGCCCCTGACAGTGTCCCCCCCACATCTGGACACTCGGACTGTCCCCTCCCTTGTCTGGGTGGTTCTGACAGCCACAAGAAGCAGCACGGCACGAGGGCCCCAGCTCTCTCCCCGGGACCTCCGCCCCATCACGACCTCCTGGTGTCTGGACCAGGGGATATGGGGCTTGAGCCCCGTGCCCTGGGAAGCCCCGTCCATCGCTCCGAACAGGAGAGGCGCGCAGGAGAACAAAGTGCTTTGGACAGTCAGCAGCGCCCCGGCCCCCCGACACGGGGACAGGTGCCTCACAAAGATAAACGGGCCTCATCCCCATTTCCACTGTGACGTGCTGTAGTCATCCTTCTCTTCCTTATCCTATCGTCCTGGGGGGCCCCCTGAGACCCAAGCACACCCGGGTGTCCAAACCGCTCCGTTCATACATTTCCCTTGAACGCGTTACGGACTAAAGGCTTGTGTCCCTGGGTTCATACACGGAACCGCCCCCACACGGGTGGTGACACCTGAGCGATGAGGCCCCAGGAGGTGACAGGTGGAGCCCAGGAGGAGGGAGCTTGTCTCCGCGGCTCCCTCTTCCACAAGGACACCAGAAGGGGAGCCCAGGCCCCCAGACTAAGAGAAGCGGATGCCTGCTGTGGACAAGTGTCCAGCCTGCGTGCTGGGTGGCGGCCACCCTGGCAAGCGACGGCGTCCCTGCCCCTCCGGGACCCATCAGTTCTGTAGGGAGGGCAGACTCTCTAGATGTCCTCCCTGGACGCAGGTTAGACAAGTCACTCTGAAAGCTTCCCTCACGCTTTTCATTCCTCCATTCATTCATTCATTCATTCATTCATCAAGCTAGTACTGAGCACCTGCCCCGGGCGGGACAGCAGCTTAGATACCCAAATGCCCAGGCTTTGTGGAACCTACAGCGGCCAGAGGGTGTGGACGGGCAATAAGCAAACACACAAGGAGAGGGGGCTTCCCAGTGATCCGTGCCATGGCCCCTGAGCAGGAGGGTAAGGGGTGTGTCTCGCGGAGAGGGCTGCATATCCAAAGGCTCTGGGGCAGGACTGTGCTTGGCACACCTGCCGCATGGCCGTGAGGCTGGTACCTCCAAGGCAGAGGAGACAAGGGGAAAGCAAGGTGGGGGTAGGTTCAGGAAGGTGGCTGGGGAAGGCTGTGCAAGGGCCCTGGGGCCAGTGTGGACATTCAACCGTTACTCCTGAGGAGATGGGAGATCTCCCGGGGCTTGGAGCAGAGAAGCACTGGGGGCAGTAGGGAGACTGGAAGAGGGCCGCAGCAGTAGCCGGGGCGGACCGGGCTGGGGGGCATTGAGCCCAGCTGGGCATGGTGAGGAGTGGCTGGAGGGCTCTGTGCCCAGGAGGTGGGGCCAACCGGTTGGTTCCCTGGTGGCGAACTGGGTGTGGGGTATGGGAAGCTGGACGCAGCTCAGGCTCAGCACGGGGCTGGCCGCGCGTCTCCTCCTTCCTTGGTGTTCCCCATACTTCTGCTCGAGGGGCCGCAGGGGATAGCTGCATGCTGTGCGCATTGGCGAGTGGCCGCCAGGGCATGGAGGAGGCAGAGTGGAGCTCTGGCAGCCAGCGGGTAGGCCTGTGCGCCAGGGAGGCTGGCGCGAGGCCTGACGCCTGGCTGGGACCCGGGAGATGGCGCGTCCTGGGAAGGGCTCGGGGGCGCCCCGAAACAAACATGAGCTGGCACTCCGGCTCCCGCTTTCTGGGAGTGATGTGTCCCGAGTGCACGCCCGGGAGGGAAGGCGTTTCCTGGGTACCCGTTGCAACGTTGGCCGGACGTGTGCTCCCCTGTGTGGGGACCAGGGCAGGACGGCCCAGGGAGCGGCCCGGGTCCAGCTCTGTCCTTTCTGCCTGTTTCCTTTGCCAGAGGGAGGGGGCGTGTCGATAGGGGGATAGGGTTAAAGGCTTGGGTTTCATGTGTGATCACATCATCTGCCTGAGCCTTCACATCACGCTCAGGCCTGGGGGCCTGCTGGGCACGTGGGGACGGGGCCTGGCATTGTGCACTCCGTCCCGGTTAGGGTCTGGGCATGTGTGTTCACTTGTTCAGAACGTGGCTGTGATGTTCGAGGTGGTCCCAGCAGCACAGACCTACTAAAGTGGCCACTGGGGCCGGAGCGGCGTTTCAGGCTGACAGATGCCACACTCTGGGGACATTTTTAGGAGTGCAGTGGGGTGTGGCTTAGGGTCCCGTTCCATTTTGTCGTTGCTCCAGTCTGAATGTTTGTGTTCTTCCAAAATTCATTACGTCCCCCCTTCGGTGGCGGTGTGGGGAGGTGGGGTCTTAGGGAGGTGATCTGGGCGTCAGGGTGGGGCGCCCACGGCAGGGTTAGTGCCCTTACATGAGACCCCAGACAGGTGGGTCCCCACTCCATCTGCCATGTGAGGACACTCGGGAACATGCCACCCAAAAATCAGAGGGGCGCCCCACCAGACATGGAGTCTGCCCTCACCCTGATCTTGGGCTTCCAGCCTCCAAACTGTGGGAAAGAAAGAGCTGTGTGTCTAAGCCCCCTGCCGTCCGAGCAGGCCAAGCTGAAGCAGAACAAGGCGCATTTTGCAGCGAGCTGCAGGAAGAGCACCGCCTCGGCCCGCAGGGGCCTCTGGTAGGTACATCCCGGCTGGAAGACAGCAGCCTGGCTTGACCATGTCTCCTGCATTCGGCTGTGGGGCTGCAGGCTCCGGCTGGGCACCGGCCCGGCGCTGACCTCCCAGCCCAGGTTCAGCACACACTGGCGTGGCTGCACACGTGTCCCTGCTGCTGCCGCCGTGTCCCTGAGCCACCCTGGGGTGCTTCTTGCCCTGCTCCAGGCTCTGCCCCAGGAAATTGCTCAGTCGGGGACACTGGGGGCTTGGGTCGTCCGCCCCTCCTGCCCAGCGTCCTGCAGCCTTCTCCGTGTGGTGTCCCAGGCTGTGTTCTCCCCGACGGTGCCCAGCGGAGGCGGCCGGGAACGGGCAGCACACCCGGGGGGGCAGCGGTCCGCTCTGTGTCTCCACGCGGACTTCGGTGCTCTGGTCAGCACAGGACAGGGCCAGGTGACCTTGTGGAAATTACGAGCCACCTGCCGTCAACTGTCCTCCTCTTCCCCCCGAAGCAAAGGAAATGAGGTTGGTTTTGCCAGGGACACTGGCTCCCGGTGCCGACTTGGTGCCTGGTGGAGACGCTCATCCACATCAGCCTTTTCCGGGCGGGTCGACTGCCGGCTTCAAGGTCCAGGGTCCTCCGGTTGCTTCCGGGACGCGCCGAAGTATGATCTTGGCAGGACCTGCATCACTTCCTTGCCAAGTGTCCCCTGCAGGGTCGGGGCCGTGCCGGGGTGATGCGGGATGCTGGCGGGTGCAGCATGGAGGATCTCGGAAGGAGAGCAACCGAGGTCGCGCCCGCGTGCAACCGTGAGGAATGAGGGCAGCAGGGTCACGGCTGCAGGTGGGCACGGCCTCGTCCTACGAACACGCCGTTCCCTGTTCCCTCTGCACAGTTGCTCACGGCAGGCCCCTGCGGATCTCTGGGAGCCGTAGGGAGGCAAGAATCTCCACTAACAATTGCAATTGTGTTGCGAATGAACGCATTCCGGGAAAGTGAGCAGAGGGAACGTTGCACCTGCCGAGCTCTAGAGGCGGCATTTCACCTGAGACTCCGCCGGGTCGAGGTGGCGGCGTGGGGCCTTGGAGCTGGCCTGGCGGATGCGGCTGTGGAGCCCCTAGGGCCCGCCCCTCCGGGCAGACCTCGGCTGCAAAGACGCACACGCCGGTCCCACACGTGCGTGGCCCCCGGACAGACCGTCCGGCTCGCGGCACGCTTCCCCCCAACCGCAGCCAAGGGTTCCTCTGAAACCCGGGGGCTCGGCCCCGAGGCGAGGCGCAGCGCGAGCGCCCCCCGGAGCCAGGGGCCGGGGCCTGGGAGCCCGCAGGTGCCGGCCACAGGCTTGCCCCTCCCCCGCCCGGCTGCCCCCTGCTCAGCACAGGGCGGGACCGCGGTACGTTTGCACATCTCAGTCGGAGCGGCTGTGGCTCCTTCTAGAAGTTCCTGGGCAGTTCTTCCCACGGAGGCCGGCCACGGTCAACACAGAGAGCTCGGTGCGGGGCGTAAACCACGGGCTTGCGGGACGCATGGGAGATGGCCGGCATGCGCCCTGAGACGAGCGTGTGGACGCCCCCAGGCCGCTGCGTGGGCCACGGGTCTCATGGCAGGAACAGGGCTGCCTGCATGACCCTCACAGGGACAGGGGACAGGGGCGCCGCAGGCCAACATTAGGTCTTCTGTTACCTGTGCCCTGGGGTTGCTGTGACGTCCTGGAGTCCTGGCCCGGATGGGGTGTCTGATATCTGGGCTGGGAGCCCTCTGCTTTCCTTCGGGTGCCCACCGTGTGCCTGGCCCATGGGCACTAGCACTGTGCCATGTCCTCCAACGTGGCCCTGCCACATGGCAAGGCGCCACAGACACGCGAGGCCCCAGCAGTCATCCTGGGGACTCAGGCTTCACTGAGCACCAGGGGACCCCTCCCCAAGGTCGGGGGCATCAGCCCCTCACCCCTATCCACGCTTCTGAAATTGCCCACGCTCCCCCCAGGGCCCCAGTCTACCTAAGGATGAACCCAGTGATCTCAGCTAGTCCACGTCTGAGGAGCCACCGGCACAGACACACGGACCCTGCGCAGGAGGCGTCCGCTCCGAGTGGTGTCGCGCAGTCAGTGGCTCAAGGTTGCCTCTTGTCCTGGCTTGGATATGTGGACAGGCAGAGCGCAGGCAGGACCCTCCAGGGAGGGAGTCCCGCCGCGCCCACGTGGCCATCCCCTGGGTGGTGGGCGGGGTCTGTAGCATGCGGCCAGCCCCCTCAGACACTCCGGAGGGGCCGAGGGACACTTGGAGGGACATGTGGATGCCGTGTGCCCCCCAGCCTGGCCTCAGTGGAGGGCAGTGGGGCCGCTGTGGGGCCACGTGGCCACCGGGGGGCAGTGTGTGTGCCCGCTCTCCTGAGCTCCGTGGCGGCCACCCTCATGTTGTGAGGACTCCGGGGTCAGCCAGTGGAGGCTGTGGCGGGCACACCAACCTTGGGGCTGGCAGGGGATCCATCTGTGTTGGCCGTGACCGGGCCCAATGGGTCTGAGGCGGGGACGTGGCATGCCCAGAGGCTGCCTGGCACAGCCTCTCCCCCGTGCCAGGACAGTGGGCACGGCTGACGTGCTGGGCCCTAGAGAAGCTCCCTGGAAGCTGCTGGAGACACTGCGTGCAGCTGCCCGTCCTAGGGACCCTTGGGCGTGGGGTGGCCTGTGTCCTTGCAGGGCAGCAGCTTCAGGGAGTGTGGAGCCTCCGTGTCCCCGGGCCCCTCAGGCAGCCTCAGAGAAGCCCTGACACGGCGGGACAAGTGTGTAGATGGAGGACTCAGGAAGCACCGGGTGCACCCGTGCTCTGGGGACACCATCGTGGCGTCGCTTGCACACAGAGCGAAGGACCCGCCATGTGCAGAGGCCTCTGGGGCTGCCCACACCGCTGGCCCTGTTGCTAGTGACCCCATGGCTTCTGGAGGCAGAGCAGGCCCCTGTCGCCGGCCCCTGTCGTGGGTATGATGAGCCACGTATGCATGGGGGGACCACAGCCAAGTAGCCCTGTCCCCCATCTCACCTTCATTCTGCCGACCCCACCGTTGGACTCGCTCTGGGGGGTTGCTGGTTAGGACCTGAGTCTTCCCCAGCCAGTGCCTGCCCGGCCTTGTCGACTTTCTCGGGGGCGTCCGTCCAACGCCAAAGCCGCAGACACGCTCCGGGCCTCAGGGTCAGTGGGGACCTGCTGCCCCTCCAGCGGGGCCACCGTGCCGGGGAGGCCACAGGGCAGGCTGGGCCGGCATCCCTGAGCAGGTGTGAGCGGGGACAGGTTCTTGTGGGGAGAGCAGGGCCCAGACGGGTCTACCGCCAGCACACCCGGTTTGCTTCCCCGGAGCTTCGGGGTGTAGGCGCCCTGGGGCCACCAAGTGGCCGAGCTTCCCATGCACGTGTCCTGCAGCATTTGGCTGCCCGCTCCTCTCAGGGAAGACCCCCTCAGCTCCTCCTGCCCCTTGGCTCTCTCTCCTGTTCCTTTTTTCTAGGGTTTGTGAGGTTGGCTAGCTGACCGTCTCAGGCTTCACTGTCCTCCGGGTCTGCGGGAAGGGGCCAGCCACCACCGTAGGGTCCCTGGGTCCCTGAGTGAAATTTGGGGCAGGTCCTGACCTCCCTGAAGGAAGCTGAGCCCTTCCGTGTGCACCACGACCTGGTGTGTTTCATGGCACCTCTTTCTGGAGTCGATCAATAAACAGCCGGTCAGGGAACGCCTTCGAGTTCCGTCGTTGAAGACAATCGTGTGGAAAAGCAGCCACGGGCTGCAGTGTTGTCACACACCACATGGCCTAAAACCACAGACGTTCGTCCCATCGAGATTCCAGAGGCCGCAAGTCCAAAGTCAAGGTGTCTGCAGGGCTGTGCTCTCCCCAATGGCCCCAGAGAGGGTGCCTGCTCGTCTCTTCCAGCCCCTGGGCTGTGGCCGCTCCCATCCGATCTCAGCCTGGGGTCGACACGTGGCCTCTTCCCATGTCTGTGTGTGTCCCCTCCTCTTCTTACAAGGTCACCAGCCACAGGTTAGGGTCTGCCCAAAGCCAGCACTGCCCCACCCTAACGGATTACACGTGCAAAGACCCCATTTCCCAAATAAGGAAGGTCTCATTCGAGCTTCTGCGGAGGCGTGGGTTGTGGGAGGCGATATTCAGCCCCGTCCGTCCCCCGTGGACATGCAGAGCAGAACACCCTGTTTGCCGTGCCGCGTGGCCTCCAAGGGATGAACAGCCCTGAGCCGCGGCGCTGTCTGCGGAGGTCCTCACCCGGAGGCCGACCCCAGAACGTGCCGCCGAGCAGCCGCGGCAGGAGCCCGATCCCGTGTCCGCTGATCCCAGAACACCTGCACGTTCGCCCCCTCGGCTCGGACAGCGGGGCGTCGCTCCGCCGTGCACGCAGAGAGGCGTCTGGTGTCCCGTCGGCGTCTCCGCCGTGTGGGACACGAGGGCCGGGCTCCCAAACCCCCATTTGGCTCTCAGCTGCGGTTGGCCCCCCTCTGGGTCAGCTTCAGTGTTCTTCCGTGGCCAGCCTGGGAAGAGGGCGGCTGGCAGGGGCTCCTCCACGGAGCCCCTCAGAAGCAGGGTCGTGGCACGGCGGCCTTGCACCGGGAACAGCTGTGACGAGCTTGGGACCAGGGCACGGAGTTATCTAGCTGGACGGGAGGAGCGTCACGAGTTCCCTGCAGATGGGGGGCCCCGCACCGGGCAGAGCCTGAAGGGGCTACGCATGAGCCATGCATGTCACTGTGCCCAGATGTCCACCCGAGCCCTGCAGGAGGGACCCTCGTGCACTTACCCCCGTTAGCGCCAAGCCCTCTGCCCCCTGCCTGTCCCTCCCACATCCCCTTCCTCGGGAAACCACTCAAGGGGTGGGGCTTGACGCTGTGGCCAGATCCAGCCATTTCCACCCCCTCCACTGTGGCGCACTCCTAC
Source organism: Taxidea taxus jeffersonii (assembly GCA_003697995.1). Lineage (NCBI taxonomy): Eukaryota > Metazoa > Chordata > Mammalia > Carnivora > Mustelidae > Taxidea > Taxidea taxus. The sequence goes on along the minus strand of ML101214.1, from coordinate 12,617 downwards.
TCCCTCCTCTCCCCTCCCCCACCTCGGAGCCGAGGGGGCCTTTGGGACTCAGGGCTGACGCCAGCACCTCCTCGGCGAAGGTCTGGGAGGCTGGCAGCCGTCACCTGTGTCTCATCTCAGAAGCTGCTCAGTGACACCCACTCTGCTCCTGCCTCCTTCCTGGTCCTGCCCCAAGGCCTGTGTGTGCTGCCCTCTGCCTGGAAGCCTGTCCCACAGCTCGGCTGGCGGCCTCCCCTCCCGCAGGAGTTGTCTACTCACATGTCACCCCTCTGCAGGCCTTTAAGACCCCTGCCCCGACCTGCAGGCCCCACCCACTCACTTCCCTCCCAGGTGCTGGGCCAGTGCTCAGACTGCATTCTGCCTAATTCCTGCAGCTGGACGGCAGGTGCCCAGCTCCATGCCTGGCGGGCGGGTTGCTCTGGGTCTACCTTGTCCAACCTCTCCTGGAGGTGAGCGCCAGCCTTCCTCGCTCTGGATGCCCCTCCATGCGCGACGGGGACCTGTTCGAACAGAGTGCGGGCTTTTGTCAGGACCCTGGCTGGGGCTGCCTCTCTGCAGAGACGCCTCCGTGAGTCGGGATGCAGGGCCTTGCGGGGACCCCACCTGCTCCCCCGCAGCCTCAGGGCCCCTCCGGGCTCCGCAATGACGGGTCCCCTTCCGGCTGTGCTCGCTGGAGTTTGCCCGGGGCCACAGGCAGCCTGCGGCAGCCAGAGCAGGAAAGATTTGCTCTCCTTCCCTCCTGCAGTGTCTTCCAAGGAAAGCATAACCAGTGTTGAGCTCCCTAATCAGAGAGGGGTGAGAGCACACGGTATGCTAACCACGGGGACTGAACCGGGAGAGGATGTCAGCGTCGCCATGCACCGTCTTGGACTCAGCAGCCCTCCCTGCCCTCAGGGCTGGGGAAGGGGGGGCCGTCTGCCTTTGTCTGGGCACCCCCATCACGGTGGCAGGATCCCTCCCCAGGCCTCGGCCTTCCTGTAACCCTGGGTCTTGGGTCCCAAGTCTGGGTCCTTCTTGGACTTGGCCTCTTGCAGGAGCTCAGGGACAGAGGAGGCCTGGTGCGGCTCTCTTTACCTTCTCCCTACCTCACCTCGACTCTCCAGAAGGAGCCCCTGAAGCCGCACACAGTCCTTCCTTCCCTGTCCTCCAGGGCCTGGCCCACCTGGCCCTCTTCCTGGCACCGCCCCAGCATCCGGCTCCACAGAGAAGCTCCTCTCCACACACTCTGGTCTGCAGCCTGCAGTCTCCCTTGCAGGCACCCCTGCCTGCGCCTGCTCCCAGCCCCTCAACTTCTCCCCATCCCTGCGCCTGCTCCCAGCCCTCCACCTGCTCCCCTCCAACCTGCTCCCGCCACCTGCTCCCCTCCTGCTGGGCAGACAGCCTTGGTACCCACAGGGCCTGGGGTAGGCCGGCCCGGGTGTCTTAAGAAAGTTTCAGGTAGCACTGACCTCTCTCCAGACCAAGATGCTGCCCATAGGCTTACACCTGTCACATTCTAGCACATTCTTTGCCTCCTACAGGTGAGGTCAGGGTTTCACCCTCAGTGTTGGGGAGCAGGATCGTGCCCAGAGTTCCATCTGGGGGCACCTGGCCTGTCTGACCAGCACCCTGCCCCCAGTCCCCATCCACTCCTTGGGGAACTCCTCTGGTCCCCTTGGCAGCCATGCCAGGATCAGTGTTAGCCTCACATGACCCAGGAGCGTCTTTCTAGGGGCCTTCTGGTCTTGTCCACCACAGTCATGCAGGACTAAGCTCCTGAGCTGTCTCCCCAAGCCTGTGCCCACACCCTCGTTTGCCCAGGACAACAGTCCAGCCTCCTGGCCGCACACCCATCACCCAGCAGTTCCTCCGGCCCCTCAGACCATCCAAGGTGGAGAACCTCTTGTCTTTGGCCAAGCCATGCCCATTGCCCCAGGTGCCAGCTTCTCACTGGGCCTCTGCCCCTTTGCTGCCTTCATGGCCAAGAGAGTGCCTCCCTCCACCTGGAACCGCCCTGCTGCCCCAGGAGTCCAGGTGTAGCCATCGACACCCGAAACCTGGCCTCCCTGCTCCCACTCTGGGTTTCAGTTGTGGCTTCTGGCCCAGCCCTGCCCGTGGGTGTCAGCTGTCAAGGGGGCCTCAGGCTGCTGCCCAGACAGTCTCCCCCTGTCTGTTTCAAACCTGTGCCCTCCCACTCACTCATTTAATCCATCTTCCCAACACGCAACTGGCTGCCTGCCCACCCTGGGCCCAGCCAGAGCTGGATGTCTGCGGTCCCATGGGCTCCGCGTAGCTCCCCGGGTCCTTAACCCCGCAGCCTGCTCTGTGCTCACCAGGGGCCCCTCCTGGCGAGACAGGATCCCCCACCACTTATCCCGGCCTCCTCAGACCTCCTTCTCTGCTCTTGGCCACAACCTGAAGGCAGGCTGGACTGCAGAAACTTCCAGGCCCTGCCCACTGCAGAGCCTTGCCAGCATGGAGTGACCCTCTTTGCTCTGGGGGGGGTCTTCAGGCCTGGCCCTCCTTTGCACAGGAATCCTGGAGCCTGGTTTTCCAGAAATGGAATAGGGTTTTCAGAAACATCTTAATACAGCTATGCTTGTTTGGAGAAACTTCCCGGAAACAGGGTAAACCTCAGGTAGCCAACCCCCAGCCAGCCGCAGGCTTCCTGTGTGAGGTCCGGGGTGGGGGGGGTCGCAACCTCCTGCCCCCCGCACCCCCGTCCCCGCTCCGTGTAAGGGGGAGGATGAAGGCCATCTCTCCGTGAGGCAGGGCCTTGACCGCCCAGGTCGTGCCCCGGCCAGCCTGTGCCCCTCCAGCGTGTGCACCCACTCGCTTCCCGTCAGCAGCAGGACCTCCCCTGGACGGCAGCGTCCAGACAGCGACCGCAAGCCCCAGACTGGTCTCGTCCTGCTGTGGGGCAGCCAAAGGAGGGGAGCATCGTTCCTCTCTCTGTCATGTGGGACATGGCTGTGACGGGGACCATGGCAGTCCACTGTTCCACGTCCCCCGAAGGCGGCATGCGTGGCCCACGTGAGGTTTCCGGGCGTTTCGGGAGCTATACGTACGTCAGCAGAGCTGCTCTTTGGTCATCTTGTGTGCTTGTTCGCAGGCAGAACCTCTTTCCCCAGTGGGGGACAGGGGTGAGGCTCTGCCGTGGGGCAGCCCGTGAGGCAGTCAGGCCTGCAGCACAGCGTTCCGCTCGCCGGGCACGCCTGCTGGTGTAGAGTGTCCATGGATGGGCAGCCTGGGCGGGCAGCGCAGGGAGCCGCCCCGTGAATGCCCTGCCTACCTGCTGCGGCCCGTGTGCTGGCCCTCCCGGGGGCACCTGGGGTCTCTCCGTGCCTGGCACCTGCTGGCCCCTGCTTTGCTCAGGACACACGGCCTGTGCCACGGTGTGACTCGAAAAATCCAACGCTGTGGACCTAGGGTGGGCAGTGCAGCTCAGGAGAGGTGTGGGGCCAGGCTCCTGCCTCCTGGGCATCGGGGAGGATGCCAGGCAGGCCCGGACAGCTGCCCTGCCGAGGGCACCGAGGTCGGGGTTAGTGCGCCACGACCCATTGCAGTGGACTTCCAGCCACGTAGCAGGTCAGACATCAGGACCTCTGGGTGTGGAAGCATCCTGGGACTCACTATCCGTGTGGCAAGGAGCTGGGGAGGTGGGGGCCACCCCGGCCCCAGCCTGGAGGAACTCACTGAGGCCATTGCCACCCACCATCCTGTGGGCTGGAGCCCGACTGGCTCTCCCCGTGGCCCTGGCAAGTCGGGGCATGGCTTGAGGCCTCGTTTCCCCATCTGTAGGTGGGAGCATGGGACCGGATGTTGTCCAGTAGAGCGGGCACGCTGCCCAGGGGTCATTGCTGGCCACATCTGCGCTTGAAGTGTGGCCGATGCAACAGAGAAGCATATTTCTAGTTTAAATTTAAATAGTTGCACGTGGCCGTGGCTGCCTCGTGGACCACTCGGGGCCATCTGAAGGGTAGCAAGCCCTGTGTGTCCTTCCTCTGCCACGGGAGTTAGAGAAGGTGGTGTTCCTGTGTTTCAGGAAACTGTCCACCAAGTCCACGCAGAGAACGTGTCGCTGGCCTCGACGAACTCCTCCTCACCTCCGAGTGTGCGGGAAGCTTTGCTTTTTAAACTGTCGGGAATCCCCGTAGACGTAAGGGGCGATCAGACCGTTCACACCGGTGTTTCCTCTATGTGAGGCGTGCTGCTCGTTCTCGGAGCCGTCGGGACCACACGCACCTTGTCTCCCAGAAGGAGGAAAAGCCTCATGAAGGAGCGTAAAGTAAGAGCGGAGCATGGGGGCGCCTGGGGGCTCAGTGGGTTAAGGCCGCTGCCTTTGGCTCAGGTCATGATCCCAGGGTCGTGGGATCGAGCCCCGCATCGGGCTGTCTGCTCGGCGGGGAGCCTGCTTCTTCCTCTCTCTGCCCGCCTCTCTGCCTACTTGTGATCTCTGTCTGTCAAATAAATAAATAAAATCTTAAAAAAAAAAAAAAAAGAGCGGAGCACGGCTGTCCTCTGTCCCAGCCAGCACCATGCTTCGCCCGTCGACAGCAGCGGAGGGGTCACGGCGGTTCCGTGCCGCCTGGTCCAGAGAGCAGTCCATCTCACGCCACAAGTGAAAGCCGGGGGGACCCCGGGCCCTGGGCCACGGAGGAGCCCACCCGCGGGAACACGGAGGGAATCTGGATCAGTCAACCTTTTGGAGTCAGGGCTCTTTCTTACAACACCCTCGTGAAAACGTCCCTCAGAGAGTGAGAAGGGCCTGAGCTTGTGGACAAGGAGGAGACACTGTGCCCCAGTCTGCTGGCGGGAGACCCCCCAGGTCCGGACCCCCAGGCATCAGGGTGGGAGGCCACGCGTGCCTGTGAACTGGGCCAGCCAGAGCGGCTAATCGGGCCAAGATGGTGTGACGGGGTCTGTCCCCTGGTCTGGTCAGTGTAGGGGACACCGTGGTGTCCAGACAATGATCCCTGAGAGGTCAAAGCCGGTTCCCAGGCCACAGCACGGAAGAAGGGACACCGCTCTGTCTCAGGAGCCACTGGAGCGGAGGGGCTGCCTACAGTGCAGCCCCTTGCGCAGGGGTCCCCACAGGTCCACGGTGGGGCTGCGCTGCAGGCAGGTGAGAAGTTGGGAAGGAGCCGCTCGAAACGCGTAGACACCCCAAGTCCTGGGGTCCAGACAGAGGCAGGGGGATCTGTGGCTCATCGGCCTGCACGACCCGGCGGCATCCTCAGGGGGCGTCACTGAGGGACCCGGCTGACTGCCTGGGCCAGAGCGGCCCCAGCCCTGTCCTCAGACGCAGGCAGACAACCATCACAAAACCAGCCCCCACACCGGAAGACCGACGTGTCCAGCATCCAGACAGGATTCCAGGCATGTGGCTGAGGAATCGTGACGTGTGACCAGAGGAACCCTTTCAAATCAGAACCTTGACGGGGAGGGTGGGCCGAGCCCGCAGAGATTAGAAACGCGCTGCTCACGCTGGAGCGGGGAGCTGAAGTCACAGGGAGCCAGGAAGCGCGAGAAGGATGAAAAAAAGGTAAACGCAAGTTCTAGACGGAAAACCAGCGTCCAGCGAGCAGCACACAGGGGGGCTGCAGGGGAGAGGTTAGAGACCTAGGAGCCGGCCACCCAGGTGGCCCAGGACGGAGCCCAGAGAGGACAAGGACCTGACAGTGTGCCCGGGACGGCCCCAACCCCCGTCTGCGGCTGAGAGGGTAGGAGGTGAGGAGCCAACAAGTATGCGGGGAAATCTGGCCCCACGTTTTCAAATGTGAATGAAGAGTCTACACCACAGACCCAAGACCGTGCGTGCATTCCAAGCACAGACAGAAAGCACGTCCGGATGTGTGGACGACAACCTGATTGCTGGAACCTGTAGTAAGAAGAGAGGCTCCAAGGCAGCCCAAGGAAGAAGACGGTCCAGCCTCCTGTTGGGAGAGCAGGGCAGGAGGGCACCAGGGAGCAGGGCAATCCGGGTCAGCCAGGCGGCATGAGCCCTGGGTCAGGGGGCGTGTGACCTGGCGGGATCCGCTGTCTTCACCCCGTGAAGTCACCGTCCTGTGTCGTCTCCCAAATGACTGGGTTAGGCTGCACGCATGGGGTCCTGCCCGTCCGGGGCACCTGCAATCTCTTTTCTTTTTTTTTTTTTAAATGTAACTTCTCTCTCTCTTTTTTTTTTTTTTAAGATTTTATTTATTTACTTGTCAGATAGAGAGAGAGCACAGGAGCAAGCACAGGCAGCCAGAGCAGCAGGCAGAGGCAGAGGGAGAAGCAGGCTCCCTGCCGAGCAAGGAGCCCGATGTGGGACTCGATCCCAGGACGCTGGGATCATGACCTGAGCCGAAGGCAGCCGCTCAACCCACTGAGCCACCCAGGCGTCCCTGCAATCTCTTTTCTGAGTCAAGTGTCAAGTTTTTTGCCTACGGAAGAGGGAGACCGTCAGCCGTCAGCTGTCCTCCAAGTGTGGGAGGGGGCGGGGGGCAGGGGAGTGCGGTCTGGCGGGGCACTGCTCCCCGCCGAGCCCACCCCCGTGGGGTTGGTTGTAAGCTGCTGTCTCCCCCGATGCTAGGAAGGTGCTTTCATAGGAGGGAACAGTGCTTGTCCCCTGTCCCAGAGTAGTACAGTCCTGGGGGTCCCGGTGCTGTGAGCAGAGCGAGCCCCTCCCCCTTTCCCGCCAGTCTCTCCGCTCCACACATGCACCTTCTAAATGAAGGCAAACAAACAAAAACCCCAACAAACGAACTTAAAATGCATGGGTTCTTTATCAACTTTGGAATTCCTCCTCCTCTGAAATGGAAACAGGCTTTAATACAAATGCAAGGAAAAGAGAGGTCCAGGGGCTCTGGAGATGCAGAGGGAGGGAGCTGGATTCTGGGTCTGCGCGGGACACCTGGTGCGTTAAACCTTGTCTGCACAGGGTGGGGGCGGGGTGGGGAGCGAGGGCCCAGGCCTTTGGGGGACGGGAGCCCTGTTTGTGTTCTGGGGCCTCTGGGGCCAGCAAGCTCAGAGGACAGCAGCAGGACTGGGAAGGTCAGGCACAGCGAGCACTCGTCTCCAGCTGTGGGGGGGGCCTGGCCCCCGGACGTCTGTGCCGGCTTCTCACCGACCGCTGGCGAGGACGTCCTCCCTGTCGTCTTGGGGAGCACACGCACTTACTCGTTGCGGCGCACCCAGGAGGGCTGCTGGGCGGAGTCTCCCACGAGTGTCTCGGGTGGGCGCTCCCGACCCCCGTGTTGCGGGCAGCCACCCCCCAGCAAGGTCCACATGTGGGGTCCTTGGGGACGCTCTCAGGGGTCAGGGTGCTTTGGGGGGCGGAGTGGGTGCTGTTAATCTCCCTAGCCCAGGGTAAGTGGGGCTTGTAATATATTCACATCTTTCCTTGATAAAACAAGCAGGAGCTTGGTGAATCGCACCAGGCGGGAGAAGGTGGGGCGGGGGCGGGGTCCTCTGTGTTGCCTCATTCGGGGGCTAAGTTCCCGCAGAGCTCTGGGGTGTGGGCAGACGGATATGTTTATCTCAGGAGACGCTTTGATCCCCAGATTACTGCGTTTCCAGACGTAAATTCCGAGCTTGGTGATTACAGTCTGATTAAACAGCCCTAACGGAGACGGCCCGACAGACGGAACCCGGAAAGCCCCTCGGAGCCGCAGCCTCGTCATTCTGCAAGAAAGAGCCGGAGGGCGTCTGCACCCGCAGGGGAAGCCAGGGGGCCCTGGGCCCGAGCACACGGGTGTGACACCTCAGCCGCCGCTGCTTCAGCACCTCTGAAACTGTTCAGCCGCGGAAACTGAGCCGCAGGCTTCCAAGCAGCCCTGGCGGTTCCTCAGAGCCGGACTCCATCCCACGGCGGCCCCCGCCCCCGCCTCCGGGGTTCCTTATATAAACAGACCCTGCGAGGAGCCCAGCCTCTGCGACCTTCCACATGGGCGGTAGAGGCGCCCCCAGCCTCCCATCCGGGGCCTGGCAGGTGGGGGCTGGGCTTCTTCTCACTGGAAGAGCCTTGGAAACAGGGGCCCCTGCCCGTCCTGTGGGTGGGGGTCCCATCCCCAACCTGCACCTGCAGCCCGCCTCCTGCCCTGTGCTCTTGACCTTGACCCTGCCAGCCCTGGCGCTTGTCCTCACTCCTCTGGGGGACCCCGGCCTTGCTCTTCGCCCTTCCCCATAAGGTCGAGTTCTGCATGCTGACTCCAAATCCCCACCTCTCACCCCACATCAACCCCACCCCATGTCCTGCACCCTGACAACCCAAGCAGGAGCCCAGGCACTCCCCAACTGCCCCAAAGTGGCCTTGGCCACCTGCAGCACAAGTCTGCTGGGGGACCGTCTGGGGAACCCCCACTCTGGGCCTCTCCTCCGCAGTCCTCGGCCTCCTCCCTAAGACCCACAGGCCCTCACCTGCCCTGTCACCACACCATCTCCTGCAGGCAGCTCCCTGCCGTGGCTTCCACCTGGCTCCCAGCACCTGGCACTCAGCACCTAGCTCCCAGCACCCAGCACCTAGCTCCCAGCACCCGGCACCTAGCTCCCAGCACCCAGCACCCAGCATCTAGCTCCCAGCACCCTCCACCCTCCACCATGCTCCCAGGGCATGAGGGCAGGACTAGCCCCAGCAGAGGTTGTCCTCTGCTCCCCACGCAGCAACCCTTTGCTTCTGGGAGCTCCGAGGCTGGTCAGGCTGTTGTGGTTGTCGTGGCTCCTTGCCACCCAGCCATGCCACGCAGCCACCAGCTGCACCTGTCATGACAGGGAGGCGAGGTTTGGCTACATGCCTGGTGGTCAGAAAGCCTGCCAGGCCCGTGGGAAGCCCCGACAGGGAGGGCCGAGGTGGCGGAGGGCAGCTGTGACAGGTGCTCCTCCGACGTCACGGGGACACTGGCGAGAACGGCAGCTTCTAGGCGCATCTGGTTACAGGGCCACCCTCCGAGGTTCCAGGAGGCCCCAGTGGCTGTTAAGTCAAGAGCACTTGGTTCTGGAAAATGGCCAGCAATACACCTGCCTGGGGTAGCTCCCCGGCTCCCCCCACCTGAGCTCCCTGCCCCCTTCTCCCCTCCACCAGGGTCCCTCCCTCCTCTCCTCCCCTCCCCCATCTGGGTCTTCCTCTCCCTCCCTGCCCCTGCTCCCCCACTTTCTCCTCCCCTCCCCCATCTCTCCCTCCCTCCACCCCTGCCTGGACTCCCTGCCCCACCCCCAGCCCACCTCCTGTCCCAGGCCTGCCCCTTACATTCTAGTTCCTAGGGGTCCCAGGGGCTCCAGGTCATGAGGGAGCTGTCGACCCCACTGAGTGGGCCACTCAGCAATTTTTAATGCAAAAGAAGGGCAGTGCCCAGAGCAGCAGCGGCAAGTGCAGCTCCCCAGTGATGGCGGGGGCTCCCCCCACGCCTGCAGCCCAGCTGTCCATGGGGACGGGACCCAAAGTCCTTGGATCCTTGCTCCTGCCCCTCCCGACTCAGCACACAGAGCAGGTTTCTGGGCAGGCATAAACATTTGCCCTAGGGAAAGCTGGATTCTCCCGCAAAAGCCCAGGGAGTCCCCTTAGAGTGTCTGGGAGCCATCTCCCCGTCGCGCCAGGACACTCTCACGGGGCCTCGCGCTACAACGGACCGGTCCAGGGTGCCCAGCGCTAGTCTGTGGAGAGCGGGCTTCGAACCAGATGCTTTCACAAGGTTGAGAAGGAAGAGGTCTTGGGCCCGTGCCCCCCGGCTGTGCAGTTTCCCTCGGGGTCTTCCCAAGAGTCCAGGAAATGGGTTTCCAAGGAAAACAGACGACTCTCAAAACCCAGGAGTATGTTCCCCAAAACCACAGGTGCAGGACGGCCGGTCTGAAAGGCCCACTCTCTCTGGGGGGGTCGCTGCATCACAAAACGCTCTCCTTCCAATGAGCCCATCACCCCCACTTGGCCTTAAATAGGGCCGGTCCCCCGGACCAGCATTGCCACAGTTTCGGGGGTGTGGGGCGCGTTCTCCAAGGGGCGGGGGCCGTGGCGTGGGGTCCACAGGAACATGTGGCTGGACCTTCTGGCTTCTGACCCGGAGCTGAGAGTTTCCTCCCAGACTCCCAGCACCTGTGCACCCACAAGCGTCTGTGAGAGCATCTGGCAGGCTCGCCCGGGGCAATCGGGCCCCTCCAGGACCCATCCAGGCCGGGGCCTGCTTGTAGGAAGACGAGGACCTCAGGTTTGTACTGAGCTCAGTGCAGAGTCTCGGCCGAAGTGGACGGTGGCCTCTGGGGGTCTCCTCTGAGAGGCCTTGCAAGGTGAGAGGGACGGGGATGGCACCGGGGGGACGGGTGGCCGAGGCCACAGACACCCACTTGTGACTTGGACGAGCTGGGCAAGTGACACGTCAGGGTAGGCTCTGCTCCTGTCCCCGGTGGCCAGCAGTGCCCGGCTGGTGCTGGACGATGTGTGGCTGGCAGCCAGAGGCAGGAGCGGAGTCTGGGAAAGAGATGTTCTGGGGGGTCAGCAGGAGACCTGGTCAGCCCTGGGTGGGCTGAGCTGCTCCAGAGACCCCTGTGGCAGGGACAGAGCCACTGCTGGTGACAGGAGCAAGGAGGAGCAGCAGAGACCCTGTGCAGGGTGGCCAGAGGGCAGGGGTGGCCGAGGCAGACAGGGGAGCTGGGCAGGGGGGCAGGGGAAGCGGGGCTGGTCCCCAAGGGAGGAGAGGTGGGGAGGGGCTTCATGTTTATTTGCAGGAAACTGGGCCCCTTGGGGGGAGCGAAGGGCCTGGGTGGGCAGCTGCTGCCTCGCTGGCTGGGGAGGGGACTGCTGCGGGAGGCGGGCCCTCGGCGCCCCCGGGCAGGGCAGGCAGTGGCGGCCGGGGTGGTGGGAGGTTCGATCCGTCCCAGTGAAGGCTCTCGGCCCTCAGTTTCGTTTTGGAAGGTTTTGTGTGACCTTCGCGATCAGGACGAATCTGTCTGGAGTTGCCAGTCGCAGGGACCAGAATTGTTACTTTTCCCCACAAATGACGCCCTTTTCCCTATGTGACCCCTGTGCCTGCGGGCGGCTCCCGGGAGCTCTGGCATCGGGGCGGAAGGAGCTCTGTCACGGGAGGTGGCCGAGCCGGGGTGGCCGCCCCACACCACGGCGCCCATGTTGGCGCCACCCCCACTGGTGACGACCACGTCCCTCCTGGGGTACGACCTCATTCCCGCAAGAGACCAGCCGAGGGTCTGTGCTCTGGCCTCTGGGTCCCACGCCCCTCGCCCTCCATGGGCTCCGGCGCAGCCGTGGAGGCAGCCTCGGGGCTCTGGCTGCCTCATGGGGGACAGGACGCTAGCGCCTTCCGCTGAGTTGCTGTGCGCCCCGGGTCTCGTCCTCCCGTCCACTGGGCACAGGTCCTGCTGTCCTCCTCATTTCTGGGATTGTAGCAGGATGAGCGGCGGGCTGGGTCATGGCAGAAGCCTCTAGAATCCTGCCGGCTCTGAGCACGTGGACCCTTAGCCTGGCAGGGACCCTGGGGGATGCGTGGAGCAGGGTGGTCAGAGCCCCGGGGACCTTCCAGCGGGCAGGTTCCTGTCCACCCAGCCGGGTCCCATGGGGGAAGTCTGATGGGGCCTCAGCCAACCACCCTTTGTGACACGATTTCTGTTGTCCTCACGTTCTGTGGACACAACCGTCCGGTGCCCGGTCCTTCCCCGGGGAGGCCAGCTCCGCGTGGGCCACGTCCCGGGAGGCCCCACGCCCCCTCGCTCCCCACAGAGGCGGGGGCCTCGGCCTCTTGGCTTGCTCTGTCCTGCAGAAACCAGGTTTGGGGAAGTGGCTGGCATCTATCTTCACGTCCGCTGGGGCCGGAGCTCAGCCCCATGCCGCAGGTGAGGCCAGGTCGGGCTTCTGGGCCCCCTGTAGTGGCACAAGGGCCGCACGCGCTCTTGGACTCCTCAGCACTGCAGCCAAAGCTCGTCCTGTGGGGTCGGCCAGTCCTGCCAGGACATGCCCCCGGGGTGGCTCCCGCCATGCTGCCCGCGGCCCCGTGGCCTGTCAGAGCCCGGAGCAGGCTCCTTCCCGGCGGCCAGATGCGCCTGCCCTACACTTGCCCCTCAGCCTGCAGATGTCCCTCTGGGTCGCCCTCCCCGGAGACCCCCTTCTGCACGTGGAGGGGGCCGTCTGGGCGGGTCCTCCCCAAACCTGGGCCAGTGGGCACCCTGGGCGATGAGGGCCTCGGCTTCCCTGGCCCCAAGTATTTTCGGGTGCAGCTCACGTTTCTCTTCAGCACCTCCCGCTGAAGTCTGTACATGTGGGTGAACGTTCCAGGTTTTTTCATGATTTTTGTCCTTTGTTGGGCCTCGCACGCGGAACGCGGACACTGGAGAGGCGTGGCACCTTCCGTGCTCCGGCTTCGGGGACGGCCGTGTCCCTTCTGCTGCTGCTGGTGGACACAGGCCACCCACGACGGTGCGGGCGGGAGGGCGCTGGAAGGGTCTGGCTGGCGGCACCAGACCTCTCACTGGGCGACCTGAGAGCGCAGCGGGGGCTGAGGAGCCAGAACCCACGCACGGGACCTTGTCTGCTCCCGGCGGAGCCCGGCGCCTCAGGCTGGCGCCTGTGGTTCCCCATGGGCCTGGGCCAGCAAGAAGAGGCTGCCGGGCCGCCCCTTGGAGCTCCAGATGCTTTGGCCACACCTCGAGGGACCGGG